>PVKE010001492.1:0-98953 GCA_004027555.1 Craseonycteris thonglongyai
CAACTATGGAGACTCTTCTGGGCCCTCCCCCTTCTCTCTGTCTCTGTCTCTGTATCTCTCTCTCTCTCTCTAAAACAATAAAAATAAATCTTTAAAAAAAAAAGAGCATCATGGAGTCCTTTATCTTCTCTACCTCCTTCTGGAATCCCTGTTCTTGACTACAAAAAAAGTGGCGGTGAATCTGGTTCTGTTTCAGCTGGGGAGACAGTAGAGCCCTCTGTGTGCTATGTGTCTACCCTCTTGTGTTTCCTTCAGAAATATATTACTCTGTAAATCAGAGTTCAACCGCAGAGCTACATGGGAGTGTGAACCCAGGTGAGGGGGTTAAATTGGGTCTGTGGGACAAGCAGCAGCTAAATTACAATGGGGAGGACAGTAAAACTGTCTTCCTCACCCCCTCTCCCCATCTCCCCAGTCCTCTGAGGGCTGGTATTAAACACTTAGGGGGTGGGGGTGAGGGGATGGAGTTGTACAAGTTAACACGGACAGTTAAGGAGTTTTGAAATATTATAGATTAAATATCCATATGAAGCTAGCAACCTAAAAATTGACCAATTCCACAAAGGTTATTGAAATCAATGTGTTGGGGTATACTTCAGTTTAGAGGACAATTAAGAAGGAAATTCTCCAAATTAAGAAGGAAATTTCCTGTTGCTCCTAGGCCACTGTTGCCTCCTTAGGTCCACTTTGAGGAACATCTTCCCGCCAACAAGGCCTTTCTTTGAGTGTGTCCTGCCTGGCACAGCCCACTTCCCCTCCGTCCTCCTCCCAGCCAGCCACCACTCCTCTCTACCCAGGCTCCGAACCACTTCCTTTTCTCTTTTTGTAATTCTTACTGATTTCTTTATAGAATGAAACTGCATAAAGGGGAATAAATGTAGAAATTATACACAATAATGTGTCAAGAACTTTTGTTACGTGGTAGAATG
The DNA here is from genome assembly GCA_004027555.1 of Craseonycteris thonglongyai. Taxonomy (NCBI): domain Eukaryota; kingdom Metazoa; phylum Chordata; class Mammalia; order Chiroptera; family Craseonycteridae; genus Craseonycteris; species Craseonycteris thonglongyai. The sequence goes on from PVKE010001492.1 coordinate 930, forward strand.
AATTCCCAAGGGAAATAAGAAGAGGCCAGTCACCTGAGTTATTTAAAACTCAACTGGACTGAGTCACGAAGGATGTGCTAGCAGAAGGTCCCCATCTCAGCTATATTAGAATGATGAAAATGATCCTAACAGGATTTTTCTCTTCTCATTTTACGTTTTCTCTAGGCTGAATTCTTGAACTCACACTGAAATCAATTATATCCATAGAGAGCAAGGCTCACCACTTTCCTATGGCCAAATTCATCAGAAACTAGAACAAATGCAGGGAAGGGAATATTAAAGAATCCTTTCTTCAGCTATCAGACAACATCCTGGACCCATGGGAGAAAAATCAGTGCAGTGCTCTCATTCTAGCCCTGCTCTTAAGTCTGTGATCAAAAGGAAAATTCTCTGGAAACCAGAGGGTAAGTTCTGCTAACTTTCCATGATTATTAATAAAAGCTGCTGTTATACGTAGCTTTCTATAGTGTCTGCATATAGTCTTTGTCCATCAACAAGTAAAGTTTTATCTCCCAAATCCACCTGTTTTCCCATTACATGTTCATGGCAGGGGCCTTCCTGGTGAGAGTAGCTGACTCCTAGAAGAGGCAGCCACAGGGCTCTGGGGGTTGTGTCAGGCTCATCTTATTTTTCTGGGTGCTTTCTGTTTCTTTCACATGCTTTATTACTTGAGAATAGCTTCAGCTTGTGAGTCTAGGAGCTAACGTCTAGATTTTCATGAAGCTGGGAATGCATTTATGTTCCTTAAGGAAAACAGGTTGGCCGTCCATTAAAAAGTATTATAATTCAAGAGGAAATGAAAATAGCATGAATTCTAGGCATGGAATTCACAGGCAACGGTATCTGTAGGAGAGGGCAAGGTCTCAGTGACAGCCCTGCCCCCACGGGAAAAGGCCACCCTCTATCCTTTGTTGACCAGCATAGTACTCTCATTTCTTGAGACAAAGGAAGATGTGACTGCCCAGTTGAAACCCAACTGGGTTTGAGCTTCTGACCCTCAGTCTATTTGATGAATAGTTGAATCATGAGGCCATAGAAGACCATGAGCATCTCAGCTGCTACCTAGTTAGGGCAAAGCATGGAGGCAAACAGAGAAGAAAGAGGAGTCACACTCTCAGTCTATGGGTTTTAGATAGAGTTGGCCTCAGTCACCCTTCCAGGGTGGGTACTAATATTCTAAATCACTGGTTCTCAAACCTGGGAACACAGTGAAATTACCTGGGCAGTTTTTAGAAAACACTTGCATCCTATCTCCAGATAGTCTGTCATGATTCGAGGCTGTAGCAACAACATAGATATTTTTTAACAACTCTAGGTGACTTTACTGTGAAGCCAGAATACAGAACCACTGGTTGACCTCATCAGCATATTCTACCCTCCTAGCTATAGAGATGGCTTCATAGACAGGAATACAGCCATTTTCTGATATAAGCAGACCCTACCCTAAACATTTGTCAGTTGGGGGGGGGGGGGTAAAGCTCACTCTTTCCGCTGGTAGTGAAGCTAAACTAATATGAGATTTGTAGATGCTGTGACCCTCAGGAGCATGAGTGAAGCCAACACACGGCGAAGAGCACAGCACTGAGTAGAGAGATAAAGAAGGGTGGGTCCTGGTGACAATGTCCCAAGCTGCACTGAAGGCAGCAACAACCCTGGACTTTGCAGTTCTATGAGCCAGCACATTTCTTTCTGTATTCAGGTGATTCTGAGAGGGTTGTTTTTTATTTGTTTGTTTGTTTGGTTGGTTGGTTGGTTGGTTGGTTTTCTGTTACTTGCCACAAAAATTTTCCTAACTAATACATCACCACTGAAAATTCAGACTAAAAGTCTACTTCCCCAGGTTGATCTCCACAGCAACATAGCCCAATCAGTTATAGATTTTTTAGGGCTAGGAAAGAACTCATTGAGTTTCTATAGAGAGAGAGAAAGAAAATTATATATATATTGAGAGAGAGAGGAGGGCAGAAATAGAGCACAATATTCACACTCTAGACGACTGCACATTTGATTTCATTCATTTTGACAATATTGAACTACACCTGAGCCCTGTACTCCTCGAAAACAGTGATGAAGAAATTCCCCCAACATTTTATGTTTCATCAAATACTTTCCCACAAAGAACTTCCAATGTGACTTAGATAACACACTAAGTCCACTCTTTCTCATGACTCTCAACACATGAAGGTGGCTTCCTTATTTACCTGTGACATGGGCAAACACAGACCTCTCCCCTTTTGTCAGAACCTGTCAGACCGAACTCAGTCCCTCCAACTTCCTCTTCTTTGTCTCATTATTAACAGATTAGAATTGTTTGTTCCCCTGAAACAAGTTAACCACAGAGAAAAACATTTTCTGACCTGATAATGGACTGAGACTTGTACTGCTTGCAAAACAATCCCAAGTGTGAATCGCCTCATCTGCGATTTATTTACTCTCCTTCCCCTCCCATAAAAGTGTAAGGCAAGACCACCCTGCAGACATGCTCTGATTTTCTGACCTGGGCCCTTTTTTTTTATTGCAATAGACTGAACACAGTCAATCTTCTCACTTGTCTGGTATTTGCCTTTTTCTAGTCAGCTTTATTGAGATATAATCGACTGGTTTTTGCCTTTGACAAGCTGCCCAGGTTTTATTGAACCTCTAACACACACATGGGAGGCAGACATAACCATGATACTCTCTCCTCAAAGAGTTCAACATGGAATAAAGATACATGAACCTAAGTAATCCTAGTACCATGCAGGCTGCATTAAGTGCTCAGACAGGTGAAGAGTGCCAAGGCAACTGTGGTGATAGAGACAGGCATTCTTCCTGGGGCACACGGAGTTCTAAACGGCTATGGAAAAGCAAAGCCATCTTCCCAATGTGTGGTCCCAGTAGTGGCACTGAGTGGGGTGAGCAGAAAGACACCTGCATCAACTCTCCCCAAGCCATCTTACAAAACACACAATCGAAGTAATGCCCTTGATATACTTCAAATATGATTGCTTTAAAAAAACAGTCCTTTGGCCCATTTCCAACCAGATTGCTTTATTCTATCGAAGAGATGAGTGGCAAACACTGGCTGTTTTTGAGTCTGGAAATTACCAGAGCAGCCAGAATGAGACCCACTGACATGGGGCAGGGAAATGCAGCCTCCGGAAAGTGATGAAGAGACCTAGCTGCTGACCCGATGGCTGCACAAAGGTTATTTACACAAACCCAATCTGGTCCTGCCAGTGAAAACTGGATTAAGGGAATTATCAATTAGTAGTTCATCACGACATGTGCCTGGCCATAGAATGTCACAAGTGGGGTGGTTTCCCTCCCTTTCAAAGCCGAGGAAGGGGGAAGGGCAGATAAATTGCCAGACAAAACCAGATTGCAAAGGGCAGACTATCACAGCTTCTAGGGAATCATAAAGGGCATCATCTTTATCATAAATCATAAATGTGCATAAACATAAATGCACATTACAGTAGCTGAAGCCTAGCCTAAATTGGTGCATTTTTGTTTCAATAGCCTTTGATTATTCTTGTGATGTTATTACTATGATTATAACTATTGCAATTTGCCAGTGTACAGAGATGGCTCATCCGAAGAGATGCAGCTTCAAATCAAAAATAATAGAGATGATTTGCTATGAGCACCCATTTGGAGGGGAATTGGTCAGGGAGCAACGCCTGCGGGAAGCTCAGTGTGTTAGGGAGAGCCTGGTCACTTATACCTGCAGAGAAAGACGCTGTGCAAGAGAACTTGCCTTAACCTCAAGCTTTGTTAAACAGATAGGTCCCTTCCTAGGTCCTACCCCCACCATAAAGTTCTATAAACACACTATAATGCAAATTTATGCTGCCAGATCTTTGCATACCCTGCTCCCTCTATGGAGAACACCCTCTTCTCTTCTCCTCAAAGGTCTGTCCACTTGGTAAATTGTCTTTCTTCAAGTTTCTGTTAGAGCATCACTTCATTAGATCTTCCCTCAGTCTCTTCAGGTAGAGCAGATGACTAAGGACAATCATCAATATTTATCAATAGCATGCACATAAGATAGTATAGTGGTAGTGGGGTTCATATATCACACAGAGACTATTAGAATTATTTGGCTACTTGCCACCTGCCTATCAGACACTAAGTGTTTTAAAAACAGAAGTTGCGTCTGGCTCAATTTTCCATCTACTGGGCAATGATGGCACTTGGAGGACACTGAATACATATTGGTTGAATAAATTCCTCCTCAATATAATAATAAAAGTTGTCACAGAACTGTGTCAAGGATCAAGCAAAACTGTATTGAAGTATCTGGTAATGAACACAAATCAAACGTTTTCATAAACTCCCAACTGGCCAAGAGGAATCTGTGTGAGAAATCACACACAGTTGCTCATAAACCCAGCTGATGTCTGTCAATCTGAGTCTTTGATAATTCAAGTCTCCTACCTCAGCAGCTCGGCAGAAAAAGAAAATTCTATCTTATTGTGAGTCAAAGAGGGAAAATGTTGTTATTAACAGAAAAAAAGAAAGGTACAGTATGGAGGAGAGTCATAGTGAATGTCAAGGCAGAGTGATAGCTTTGAAACAAAATCTACCTTTCAGAGAGATCCAAGATAGCAGAGTAAACACTGCGCCTGTTTCATTTCATGAATACAGTAAAATTACAACGAAAGTATAGAACAACAAACCTGGAGAACCATGTGAAGTCTATATGAACAGTAGCTTTATAACTAAGAATATAAAGAAGCCACGTGGCGACTGGTAGGAGGGGCAGAGATGTAAAACGGGCCGGCCTGAAACTTCTATGCGATGTTTGAGAACCGGGAGGGATATCTCAACCACTGAGGTTACCCCTGGAGGTGCGAGGGACCCCAGCCCCACACCAGGCTCCCCAGCCCAGAGCACTGGTTCTGGGAATTGGAGCCCCCACAACACCTGGTTATGAAAAACACTGGGGATTCCCACCATTGGGATGGAATGGAAGGCTGCCGGAAACCCAGACGTCCTCTTAGTAAGGTGACCAGATTGTAACATTGGTAAAGCAGGACACATTGACCGGGGGGGAGGGGGTTCTTGATTAAAAATTGGGTCTATCTCCCGCCGTTCCCTAGCTTGTCGTGCATTCTTTCCAAAAATCGGGACTTTTTAAAAATGCCACGGGACGCGGGACAAATTGTTAAAAATCGGGACTGTCCCGCCAAAAGCGGGACGTCTGGTCACCCTATTAAGGCCCACACACAGACTCGCTTGCAGGTACTCACCCTGGGTTCCAGCGGAGACATGGTGATTTGTCGGGTATGAGAGGCATCTGGGGGCAGACTGTGGTGTGTGACCTTGGCAGGAGAGCTGGAGGACAGTCACCATTTTTCCTGAATGGGGTCTTCCTCCCATGTCGTTGGCAAACTGGCGCCATCTTTCCTGGGTTGAGTCCTACCCTCCCCCCCACACCACATGATCCCTCCCCCCCACACCACATGACCAAATCTGAATCTGATTGGCCTGGCGAACTGCACTGGCTCCACCCTGCTGACTCACTAAGATCCTGCCCCTCCCACCTTCCCCAATGCCAAAGGCACTTTCTCTGTGACCAGCCAGTCCCACCAGCATTGCAACCTTTCTTGAAACACTGTGTGAGTCCGTGGCCCTGGGCAGGTGGTGATGGGCCTCAGTGTGCTCTAAGACTTTTGCTGAGTAGCTCCAGGCACAGTGCTGGCACCAAACCAGAATCTACACTAATCTGGTGAACACAATGCTTCCCACTCTAGTGACTCGCTGAGACCCTGCCTCATCCAACTTGCGTACTGCATGAGGCTTTATCAGTGGCTCACCCTTCAGGGAGCAGGAAGGTGGCAGAAGGCCTCAGGGTATCCTGACTTTTTATGGAACTACCCCAGGCCTAGGACTGGTGGTAGCCATCCTCCATGCACAGCCTGGCCTCTCCTACATGCCTCCAGGTTTAGCACGGGCAGCAAATAACCACGGATCACTTAGTAGCTCCTCCCAGGTACTCCCCAGCTGCTCACAGGCAGTAGGAAAACCAGGCCTGCACTGGAGCCTCCACCAAGATGTCCCAGAACCAATACACTTAGAGGCTGGCTTCAGACCACGGCAGAGCACCACCCAATTAGCCCCACAAGGGGCACACACAAAAGGCAGTCTCAATAGGCACCAGAGCCCACTGAGATGAATCCCACTCAGTGGGGTTACCGCACCCTCCACCCACCCACAGGGCAGCCTGTAAGCTATGGGCCTGGCCAAACCCCACAGCCAATCAGCCTGAGAGTCAACCCCACCCACAGACATGACAATAGCAATTAAGGCTCAACAATAATAGGAGAGCACAGGCAACCCACACAAGGGATACTCATGGAGCACTCAGCTCAGGTGACCAGGGAGACTGTGCCACTGGGCCCCACAGGACACTACATAAGGCCACCAGCAAGACTGGGAGACGTAGAATATTTACCTAATACATAGAAACAAACCCAAAGAGGTAGCCAAAATGAGGAAACAAAGAAATACATCCCTGAAAGAACAGGAGAAAACTCCAGAAAAAGAACTAAATGAAATGGAAGCAGACAACCTACCAGACACAGAATTTAAAAACAATGGTTATAAGGATGCTCAAGAAACTTAGTGAAAACTTCAACAAAAAGATAGCAAGTTTAAAAAAATAACATAGAAACCATTTAAATAAATAAATAAATAAATAAATAAAATAACTGAAATAAAGAATGCACTAGAAGGAATCACCAGCAGACTAGATGAAGCAGAGGACTGAATCAGCGATTTGTGAGACAAGGTAGCAGAAAATACTCAATCAGAACAGCAACAAAAAAAACAAAAAAAATATAAGGACAGTTTCAGAGACCTCTGGGGCAACATCAAGGGTAACAACATTTGCATCATAAGGGTACCAGAAGGAGAAGAAAAAAAGCAAGGAAATGAGAACCTATTTGAAGAAATAATGACTAAAAAGCTTCCTAACCTGGTGAAGAAAATAGACATACAAGTCCAGAAAGTGCAGAGTCCCAAACAAGATAAACCCAAACTGGCCCACACCAAGACACGTTATATTTAAAATGACATAGATTAAACACAGAGAGAGAATCTTAAAACTAGCAAGAGAAAGTCACCCAGTAACTTATAAGGAAGTTCCCATTAGACTGTCAGCTGCTTTCTCAACAGAAACTTTGTAAGCCAGAAGGGATTGGCAGGAAATATTAAAAATTTAAGCAAGGAACGACAACCAAGATTACTCTACCCAGCAAGACTATCACTTAAAATAAAGGACAAATAAAGAGCTTCCGAGACAAGAAAACGCTAAAGGAGTTTGTCTTCATCAAACCAGTATAACAAAGAATATTAGAGGGACTTTCTTAAGATGAAAAAAAGAAAGGAATTATAAATAATAATATGAAAATAACTATATATCTATCAAATATTACTTTCAAGTTAAATGAATTAAAATCTCCAATTAAAAAACTGAAGGGTATTGTACTGAGTGGAGTGTCAGACAGAGAAACACAGAGACAATATAATTTCATTTATATGTAGAATCTAAAAAAAAATATATATATATATATAACCAAACTCATAGATACAGAAAACATTTGGGTGGTTGCCAGATGGGAGGGGGGGTTGGAGTGTGGGTGATAAAAGGGGAAAAGATTAAGAAGTACAAATTGGTTGTTATAAAGTAATCAGAGTGATGTAGTGTTCAACATAAGAAATATAGTCAATATCGCTGTAATAACTATGTATAGTGTCAGATGGGTACTAGATTTGTTGGGGTGATAGTTGGGAGGGGTTTGGGGTCAGGGTGAAAAAGGTGAAGAGATTAAGAAATACAAATTGGGGGGAAGCAGGGATGGCTCAGTGGGTTGGGCACTCACTTTGCAGCCCTGGGGACCGGGGATCGAGTCCCTGGCCCCGGCCCGTGCGGAACCATATGCTGAACTGGGAGCTCCTCCAGTTCAGTTCTCTCTCTGTCTCTGTATTTCTCTCTCTCTCTCTCTCTCTCTCTCTCTCTCTCTCTCTCTCTCTCTCTCTCTCTCTCTCTCTCTGTCAAAAATAAATAAATAAAAATATTTTTTTTAAAAAAAGAAATACAAATTGGTAGTTACAAAATAGTTGTTGGGATGTAAAATACAGCATAGGGAATATAGTAATAACTATGTATAGTGCCATATGGGCACTAGAGTAGTCAGGGGGATCTGTTCCTAGACTATATAAATATCTAACCACTATGATGTACTCCTGAAATTAATACAAAACATTACTGAATGTATAGTCAATAATATTGATAGCACAGTATGGTGTCAGATGTTCGCTAGACTTACGGTGATCACTTCTTTAGATATATAAATGTTGAATAATGATGGTATACCCCTGAAACTAATATAATATTGTATATTAGCTATATTTTTCATAAAAATCTTTAAAAGTTTTTTAATTAAAAAAATAATTAAAAATCTACCTTTCAAAAATTGTATTTGCAAAAACACTCACTCTGCCATATTCTTACACTTTATGTGGCAGATTGGTTCCTGACATACGGGGTCTTCTTCTGAGGGGGTCCCGGGGAAAAGCAGGGTTGCTGGTGGTGCTTGCTCCTTCCATAGGATGTAGGGAAACGTGAGGCATCAGGTAGACCAGAGAAAGGGATTTGAGTCATGGAGAGGAAGCCACTGGCAGGGACAAACCCCACCACCACCACCACCACCAGTCACTGTCTATTACTGCTGGTCAGAACACCTAGACTTAATGTCCATCGTGTCCTCACATGGACACAGGTGGGAAACAAAGTAGAGAACACACCACTGAAAAACAAGGGCAAAACATCCTCAGGACACATAAAGGCCTCCAAGTCTCAGTTTTAGGACTAAGACTTGTTTTCCCAAAGTTTGCTGGAGGCTTCATCAGCAGTAGGCAAATATTTACCAAAATGATTCATTTTGAGAACGTCAGTTCCACGGTTGGTTGTGGGCATATTCTATGCGAGTGGGGCAGAGCAACCCCAGTGGCTGGGTGTGGGAAGGACGGACAGCTTTCTTTGCCACTGAAACTCCTGCTGGAGTGAGGACTGGAAAGGGGATGTACACAGTGTGTCAAGTGCATGTACACCAGTTCTCAACCCCTTCCTACCAGACTAGACTGTAAGCTCCCTGAGAGAGGTAATGGCTGGCTTACTTCTCTCTGTGTTTCCATCAACACGCACAGAATACAAGTAAAGGAATGAGCAGGGGGGTGATTGAAGAAGGAGCTCTCTTCAACACCACCCATGAAGACAGAAGGGCACTCAGCTCTATTTTACAGGGCGAGTGTTACAGAAAAGTGGACATGGGGGTGGGAAGAAATGCAACACAATTCCCAAGGGAGGTACAGGCATTATTAACCCAGGGGCTGATTTCTCCCCAGAAAAAGCAGCCAGTGGATCTGTTTTTACCCCCAAAGGCCAGGCTGAAGAAATGGGTCAGGCAGCGTCCTCTCTCCAGGTTCTTCCCTGCTGCAGGTCAGAGGAAGGGCCCCAGTGGAGACCAAGGAGAGCCCAGCTCTGGCTCTACCTGTACACACAGTTAGGCCCTGGCAAGTCTGCTTCATGTTCTGGGTCCCCCTTGTGGTCATCACAGAATTGGCAAGGAAGCCGTTCACCCTGTGCTTCCCTGACGTTCCACTGGGGTTCGCCTGGTGGCAGAGGAGAGAGAAGGCCTGTGGGTTTGGAGCACAGCCAAAAGCTACTATGGCGATCAATGAAGGTTTTGGACAACGCCACCTTAAAACTGAGGCACATTGCTCATTTGACTTAATAGCATATGTTTGTTTGCATGTATAATAGTGTGTGTGGAGGAAACCCTCTAAGCTCACAGAATTATTTCAGAGGCTGAGCCATGTTTGGCCCTTGACTTCCAGCCCCCACAGGCCTTTTGCCACCTCATTCCTGAAGTGTTGGGAACCTCAGAGCTAGTGACTCCAGGGTCCTTTCTAGCCCTAAACTTCATGAGTTTTAAACAAAACTGATGGAGCAGATTGGCTCCTGTCCAAACTAACCCACATTCTCCTTGCTTGTCCCACAATATTCTGGTCTGAATGTTCTTTTTTTTTTTTATTGTTAAATTTAATGGGGTGACATTGGTTGGTAACAATTAGGCAGTTTCCAGAAGTACAAGTTCACCAGAATGTTCTTTGATGAGAAAATTAAGGGTACAGCAGACTTCTATGGAATTCTTAAGCAAATCCTTGAATTCAAGAATATATCCTTCATTGTTTGAGGTATTTTTTTCTTGCCACTCTGATAAACATAGGCGAAAAACATTCAGGAAAAAAAATTCCTTTCCTGATATGTCTCTTCTCTAAAACCAAGCCAATAACCTTCTAAGTGGAGGCCAGCTAAGCTACGGTACTTGCTTCTTGATAACAAGTTGAGTTTTAAAAAAAACTGCAGGGAGACTATTCATTCCCTGTTTACTGTTGTTTGTGTTTGTTTGCTTCTTTGGTCTTAGTAATTACCATAGTTTTATAATTGCTAGGCCTCTGTTGGCTCTGGTAAACAAATGTTTGCTATTTTAGAAGCACGCCTGCTTTACAGAGGATTATTAAATGTTAACAAGTGCTAGAATTATGTGGCAACAATAATACATAAGGCCTCTGGTATCCTGAGCATAACTTGCCAGCTTTGCCCACACAGCCCTAACAGCAGTAGAGATGTGCTCACTGCTGGGAGCCGAAGAGCAAGTCTCCTTTGTTGCCGCCATTGGGCAAGCACACTGCTTATGCTGACAGGGAAATTCGCCCTTAAATCAGAACATTATCTTCATCCCTTGGGACTGCAAGGCAGGAGCTGCCATCCTTCCAACTTTCAGAGCCATAAGGACCTGAGACCCATTTAAAGGACCATCTCAAAAGCATCTCTTGGGCATTGCTTGTGACAGTTGGATGTCACTAACAGGAAACTGCTAGCTCAGAATAGGAGCCAATCAGCATATTCAGCACTCTGTCTTTTGAGAGGACCCATTACACGTAAGAAATGAGAATTAATTTGAAGGGGAAAGATTATTGTTGGCCTTGCACTGACTCTTGAAACCAAGTCTACTGAGATTTAATTTATCTACAATGAAATACACTCATTTTAAGAGTACAGTTCAATGTTTTGGATATATATATATATATATATATATATATATATATATATACTGTCCAGAAAGTATCCAGCCATGTACAAGAGATAAAAATAGTGCCAAATTCATAAGATTGCTGTTAAAATGTAATATAACTGTGTTTGAATCTATGTAAAGCTGCACACAGTAAATACTAAATAAATATTACCTACTACTATATTAATACTTGTGAGGGGAAAAATTTTATTAGATTCTGAGGTTTGTTGTATCATTTAGCACAAAGTGGATGGTGGTTTAAAACTATAAAAATGTATTTACTTTTTAAAAGGGAGCATTTAAAATAGCCAATAGAGGAGATAAAAAATAACATACAAAAAAAAAAAAAATCAGTTACTTTTAAAAAATGCAGGGAAAGAGGGAAAAGGAACAGGAACAACATGACCCAAATAGAAAACAAATAGCAAGATGGTGGGCTCAAACCCAATTAAAGGCAAATAAATTAAACACTCCAATTAAGGAGCAGAGGTTGTCTGACTGGATAAAAGTAAAATTGAAAATAATCACATGGGAAATGTCAAACGTCCAGTTTGATCTATTCACCAGGTTTACAAATTAAGGAATGGGATACAAGTCTGGGAAGTTTGACTGCAGCTAAGTTATGCTGGGTTATAGATGTCAAATCCTATACTTACTACAGGCACTTCCACCTTCTGTTGCAAATAAATAGTCTACCATGTGAAATGGAATGACCTTCTGGAAGAACAGGTATAAAACTGACTTCCTTGAAAGTTTTATTTCATAAAAGCAAATCTTTATTCCATGTCTTGATTTTTATTTTCCTTGAGAAGAAACAGGGTGGTCATGGTCATACCTTTCAGCTGCCAGGGCCACCAATGGCATAAATAAGCCAGATGACAAACAAAATGTTAACCTTTAAGCTACATACAATGATCTTTCTTTTTAAAAATGAAAATGTGCATGGGAACTGAAGAAAGTAGTAAGTCTAATCTTCCCTTGTCATTAAATCAATAAAGAAATTAAAGATAACATTATTCAAAATTGGTTCTTGGAAAATATCATCTTTTTTTTATTATTGTCTTTATTATTATTGTTCATTCATTTCTCAGTGGTCACAGTATGAAGGTTTCTGGAGTTAAAGGCATAGCAAGATATAGAAAAGATATTGCTTTTGCCTGAGTTTCATGAAGCTGATATCAATCTTTTATTTCATAAACTTCAGGCTGGTTATTGCTTTAAACACGGGCTTTGGTGCATTAAATGTGGGACTGACAGGAATACAAATAAGAGATTTCCCAATGATACTAAGCAGGGGGGATGGGGAAGGACTGACTCCCCTCCCACACCTGGAGAATGAAATTCAGGAAAGGTCACAAAGCAGCTAGACTTTGGAAATAAATCTGAGCTCAAATGACTCAATGAATGACCCAGAAGTACAGTTCTTGCTGTTGTTTGGAAAAAGGACAAAGGATTTGATTGAGTGTCCAAAGGAGGCTCACTGTGGTGAGGTTGAAAAGGCCCAGACCTCAGAATCAGAAGATCTGTAGTTTACCACTAATTAGGCTGACCAGACATACCATTTTACAGGACAGAAAACAACAGTACTGTCCCATTTCAAGCGGTACTTATGGTTAGCCTACCCCACATCCAGCCCCTAAACAGCCTACTCCTCTGGCCATCAGTTATATCCGTGCAGCAGTTAATCTCTAAAAGTCCTTTCTGGCCTGAAATCTGAAGAACTACTACATACCTATTTGGAGCAATCATTAATATTTGGAAAATACTTTCCAAAACACCAATTGTCTTGATTCTAATGATAACCTTGAGAGGAACAAAGGGGATAGTGGGGTAAACTGAGGTTTAATTAAGCTGAAGAACATACAATTCGCTGAACAAGTTTTTATGTTGCAGTACATCTGGATAATCTCTTCCGTGGACTACTAAATAAAGGGCAAAATCGTTTACTCCCCAAATCCCCAATAATCTAGCCTTCTCTTGCCTTTCCAACCTAATCCTCACCATCCTCTTTCTCCTCTGTATACGTTACTTCTCTCCCATATTACAATTATTCCTGAACTTGCCTCATTCTCTCTCTGATGTGGTACATTTCTTTAAGGTTAGAGAAATACGGACTGTCACATGAATTTAGGAATTCAAACCAATCTTATCTTGATCTCTACGGTGTCAAGAGCCACTAGTTGTCATCTCAAATTGGATATTAAATAGCTCAAGACATAGAAAGTGCATGATAATATTTGTTGAGTGTTATGTTTATTTGTTCATTTGATCTCAAGGCCACTTCAACATTAAAACTCCTTTTCAATCTTTATTCACTAATTTATTTTTAAAATGGCTTTTAGAACCATAATATCTAATACCAAAACAAATTTGTGAAATAGCTGAGGACTCTAATGAGCATTTTAATGGGATTTTCCTCTAGAAAAATGGAGGCAGTAAAGACCAAGATTCAGGATCTCTTCTTTCCCCTTGCTCAATTCTGGTATCACCAGGAGAACCTTAGCCTTGGAGATAAAATTTTCTTTGTGACATACTTTTAAAGCCTCCTGACAAAAACATGCTGAACTTAAAGAAAATATTTTCGGGGAAGCTGGGATAGCTCAGTGGGTTAAGTGCTCACCTTTTAGCCCCGGGGACCAGGAATCGAGTTCTGGCTCCGGCCCATACGGACCCATATGCTGAACTGGGGAGTACCCCCAGTTTGGTTCTCACCAGGGTGAGACCCCTGCCCAGTTCCTGCCCTGTGCAGCCCCGCGCCCACCTGTGGAATGAAACTATGTGGAAAAACCAATAATATGCAACTGTGGGGACTGCTCTGGGCCCTCCCCCCCCTTCTCTCTCTCTCTCTCTCTCTCTCTCTCTCTCGCTCTCTTTGTCAAAAAATATAAATATATATTTTCATTTTGTTTCTCTCAACCCATATTCAGGTGCCTATTAAAACACATACCGAATCATGAAAGCCATGAGATATTTACAATGCAATGGCCTGAGGCAGATGATGTATACTTTATTCATTCTCCAGATCAGAAAATCCTGAATACAAAGACTCAAATTGATGCTTGCAAGTGATTGTGTCAGTGGAAAAATAAACAATAAACTGTCCATACAAAAGTTCTCCCTCTTTAGAATTTGCTTTTCATTCTGAAAGATGGTGTTCTCTAGCTATGTGTTAGATGACATAAATAAATCTAGTCTATAACTCTTTCCTACAGCCATCCAAGGACATTCTGCCTATGACTGAATCACTTCTGAGCAGGTGATACACTTCCTGTGGTTCCTAACCTGTGAGCTACCACATAAAAGGCCATGTCTAAGTACATATTTGCTCAATGAAATCAAAACTCTCGGCTGAATTTCCCACCGTTCTGAACCAGCCCTCGCTACTGTTTGGACGTCTCACAGAAAGTGCTGGCTGCAGCCATGAGTCCGTAATCCTGGGAAACCACAGGGCCTGGCAGCAGACGTGTTTTGAAGTGTGATGTGCCAAGAGCCTTTCTTTGCTGGAGACTGAGAAACTGTGTTACTAACTCCTACATTTTACTCATGTGCCTCTTTAAATCATGTTGCTTCTGCAACTTTCCTTTCTCCAGTGAGTCTACAACCATTACTTCTTGGGCTTTCTTTCTATCTTTTCTCACTTTGTATAACAGTCACTAGGATCCATTTGTGGGTGCTCAATAAATATTTGTTGAATAAATGGAAAATGTGTGAAAATTTGTTACCACATATGCGGTGTTGTGCTAGGTACTAGAGATGAAATTGTGAGAACAAATATGGCCTCTTACACCATGGAGGTCACAGTCTAGTGGGGAAGACAGACCATCAGTCAAGTCATGACAATATAAATGCTGGCTTACAGACGCGATGAGTACTGCAGGCAGCATGTGCGGTGGTGAGAGGGCATATGCTGGGGACTCTGACCTGATCCAGAAGGCCAGGGAGTGCTTTCCTGAGAAAATGAAGCTTTAACTGAGATCTGATTCGTGAGTGGGAGGTGACAGTTCAAGACAGAGAATATGAGTATTCCGGGCAGAGTGACCAGCATGTGCAAAGGCCTGTGGGAAGAAACATGGAAGTTCTCAGGGGCTGAAAGAAGGGTTGTAGGCCTGGAGCAAAGAGAGTTAGGGAGAAGGCAGTGAGAGATGAGTCTAGAGAGGAATAAGCACGTCAAGGTAGCTCCATGTTCCAGAATCTTTATTCTAAGAGCCACAGAAGTTAGCTGAGTTTAAGCACAGGGTTGATATAATTGAATTTGGGTTTCAAAACCAGCATGAAAATTATTCATACAAAAGAAGGAAGGCAGCAGCAGAACTGCTGGGTGACAGGAAATATTAACCAGAAGTTTAATATTAACTTGCTTTCATTACTGACTTTTTACTATGTCCCACTCTCGGAGCTAAACTGACACACCTCTTGCTAGATGTGAAATCATCTCTAAGTAGATCCTTAGTAACCCATCCTTCTGCACTGACAGTTTGGCCTTCAGAGGTACTAATGAAAATAGTGAGGGGAAAAGCATCCAAATGTGGCCAGATGTGTTAAAATTGGGTATGCCTCCTGGTGGCCATCAACTCATCCAGCTTTAAAAGGAGATGAGCTCACAGGCCACCTGGTGCGGTTCCCTGGCCACTGGGAAGCAGTGTCACTGTGCAGCCCAGCTCCAGAATGCACTCCTGACCCTGATGACCATTACTGAGTAAGGACCTCGGTCACATGCCACCTCACTCTTGCAGGAACTCTAAGCATGTGGCTTTAGGCATAGGTTTATCACATTAGTTTTATATATAAACCAAGGGCCCTATTTGCTTTCTCTTTAGGGTGTTTTAATGATGCTGATTCCTCACTCTCTCCTGAGCTCCTGGAACATAACAGGACACTGTCTGATAAGTGAGGAAGCTTTTTAAATGCAAATGTTACCAACTTGTGCACTTAATCATCTTTGTGTGAATTACAGGATTAATGTTGGGACAACTGTTTATTTATGAGGACTCCCTAAGTACCAAAAACATTCTAACTACAAATCTGAGCTTTTATCCTTAATTCTGTCTTCCTAATGAAACTGAATAATCTGTCTACAGGAGAGGGGGTCTCTCTGATTGTCAAATTATTCATGTTCATGAATCCAAGCACAATGATATAGTCACCACTTCCTCTCCCTTGGGTGAAATTCCACCGATCACTAGGGTCCATATTTCTAACAATACCTCTCCTGTTGAGCTTTTCCTGATCACTGCCCCTCAAAGGGCGACGATATCTTTCTTCTCTAAATCTTCCAAAGCTTTTGTATCACAGTTTGCTTTTTAGACCAATGCCCCCATGTACACACTCCCTAGGTTTTGAGTTGTTTGAAGGCAGGGGTTTCAACAATGAGTGTCCACTATATACTGATGTTTCCACGTACTGAATTTAACTTTGATGAGCAGATGGTCCCTGTGAGCCCCACACTTGAATGCCAACCCTCCCAAGGCTGTCTCAACAATGTAGAAGAATATATTTCTCATGTTTGAGCTGCTAGTTCCATTAGCTAGGATGGAGCAAACCCAAACTTACAAAATGAGAGGAGCTCTGGAGATGTGTGAAAGCTGCTGAAGAGAGCAGTGGATACACGTTGGCTACTGTACAGAGAGCCTATTTATTTATGTAAGCAGTGTTTGATTTCCTGACAGACCTTACACTGCTAAGAAACTGGGGCCACTTTCATCTTTGAAGCCACAGTACCCAGAACTACACCTGGTTGGTAGCAGAAGCCCCACAGATACTTGTGGAAACTGATTCTGGTATGCCTTGCCACCATGACCAAAGTAAACGACGTTATAACAATGTCTCATCAACAGAGATTTTCCTGTTGAAAAGAACGCCTGCAGTAAAGTTTAACCTGCATCTTTAATAAAGTTGGCTGCTTCTGCTTTGAATCACAGCTATAGGATGGCCCGCCCACCTCTCAGAAGGTATTCTATTCTCCCAGCTCTATTTTGAGTTCTCCAAGAGGAAGGACTGGGACGTGCCTTTGTTCCTCAGTCACTTGGCACCCAAAGAGACACCCAGACGGAATAAAGATTCAGTACTTCTTACCAATATTACGGACACAATCTCCAAAGCTAATGGGAGAGAACATCCCCCTGCTGCCCGCACCACGCCCAGCTCCAGGAATGGATGCCACTGAGCACCAGGCTACCCGATGCCAGAATGGTCTCACCCACCCAGAAGGCAGGCATGTCCTGGTCTTCCAAAGGCCCAAAACTGGACAGTAAGAAGATGAACAAAACAGTCATTTGGCTCTGTCCCTTATAATTACAGTTCTCTTACCCACATATCACCAAGTGGTTGTCAAACCATAAATCTGATTTTCCCCTTTATTCCCTCAAGGGAAAAGTTCATCTTTAAACAGCTCTGGTTGTAGAAAGTCCACTGTGATACTGGCCTGAGAGGTCACAGCGGAGGCAGGATGGACGTGCCAGAGGACAGAGCCCCAGGGAGGCCCTAGCCAGAGGCTGTAGAAGCCTCCTGCCTGTTCCATTGACATTAGAAACTCCCTGTGCTGCAGTCACGTCTGGACACGTCATGTTCCCACCTGCTCTGGGAAGGGTGCCATGGGATGCATCGTTTTGTTCCCATCACACCCAGCGTAGAGTCCCATCAGAACTGGCATTTCAGTCCAGCTGTATGAAGTGAACTCTACCTACACTCCTGCCTACAGTCATGAGCTGGGTACAGTGACCTCTGAGAGGGCAGCGAGTGGCAGCCACGTGGCAGCCTCCCTATTATTAAGGAAGCGCTCCTGAGGGTCCTCCTGAGTCTTACCTTGTATCTGTAATTCAGCTTGCTTCCTTTGAGCTGGCGGCCTCTGCGCTCTCCAAAGAACCACACTGCCATCTGCTGACAGAAGCGCCGGAGGGCCTCAGAGCAGCTGTTCCTGCCCTGCCGTTTGCTGAAAGTGCTAGTGCCTGACCCAGAGTCACGCCCTCCTAATCCCTGGCATGCAACACTGTCAGCTGTGGAAGCCCCAAGTTCTCTCCCTATGGTTTCCCAGGCACCTCCCTGGACTCATCCTTGTGTTCAAAAACCTTTCTCTTGTTCAGAAACATGTGTCCTCCACCATCCCACCTGGGCACAGAGCCCACACTCTGGCCCTCAGAGGAAGGGAAGAGAGCATGGCATGGTGGAAAGAGCCAGACACCTTCCAGTGACCACCTCCTCCAAGCGGCTTCAGCACAGCCCCAGCTCACACCACCACGCAGGCGGGGTCAGATTCTCTGTAATGAGGTCTGGTTCCCACTTTAACAACTCAGAAATGGGGATGCATCTTAGTCATGTCTCTGAAAACTTTTGACACCTTCTGGAAACATCAAGAAAGCACCAGTATCGGGGAAGCCGGGATGGCTCAGTGGGTTAAGTGCTCACTTTGCAGCCCCAGGGACCGAGGATCGAATCCCGGCCCTGGCCCATGTGGACCCATGTGCTGAACTGGGGAGTGCCCCCAGTTCGGTTCTCACCGAGGTGAGACCCCGGCCCAGTTCCTGCCCTGTGCAGCCCCGCTCCCACCTGTGGAATGAAACTATGTGGAAAAACCGATGATGTGCAACTATGGAGACTGTTCTGGGCTCTCCCCCTTCTTTCTATCTCTGTATCTCTCTCTCTCTCTCTCTCACTCTCTGTCAAAAACAATAAAAATAAATGTTTAAAAAAAAAAAGCACCAGTATGAAGACGTCTCACTGCAGGGATGCCAAGATGGCTCAGCAGGTTAAGCACTTGCCTTGCTGCTGTGGGGACCAGGGATCAAGTCCTGACCCCAGCCCATGCGAATTTATGTGCTGAACTGGGGTGTGCTTCCCATGCGGGAGGCCCCAGTTCAGTTCCTGCCCTGCGCGGCCCCACGTCCACCTGTGTGGAATGAAACTATGTCGGAACTGATAATGTTAGGCTGTGGAGACTGCTCTGGGCCCTCCCCCTTCTCGCTGTCTCTCTCTCTCTCTCTGTCAAACAATAAAATAAATCTAAAACAAAATACACAATTAAAAAAAAGATGTCTCACTTTAAATATATGTGTGAATTATATTATATTATATTATATTATATTATATTATATTATATTATATTATACTATATGGGAATTATATCCCAGTAAAGCTACAATTTAGAAAACAAGTGTCTCAGGGTGGGTTGGAAGACATGGGCATCCAGGCCAAGCTCACATTCAGGGACACACCTCAGGAGCTTTCCCATAGGACCTCACGACCAGAGACAGGGAGATGCCACCACCCACCTTACTTTACAGAGAAGAAAACAGGGGCCCAGAAAGGTGTGTTCTTGCCCAAGGACTCACAGGTATAGTACTGGGGAGATCTGCTTGGGAACCATGTTCCTAATCCCTACAGCCTGCCACATGCTACTTCTGTAATAGAAAAATGAAATAAAATTTTCCTTAAAAAATAAACTTTCTCCTTTGTTTCAAAAACAATATGATAAGCAACCAAAATGGCTTTCAAGAAGTTAATTATAAACAAACTGATATATTTATACAATGGAATATTATTCACTGATAAAAAGAAACCAGCTATCAAGCCACCAAAAGACATGGATGAATCTTAAATACATATTGCTAAGGTAGAAAAGGCAAGATGAAAAATCTACAAGATGTATGATTCCAATTATATGACATTCTAGAAAAAGCAAAACTATAGAGACAGTAGAAAGATCAGTGATTGCCAGAGCTTGGAGGAGAGGAGGGAGGCAGGTCTGAATAGGTGAAACAGAGGGGAATTTTTTAGGTGGTGAAACTATTCTGTATGATACTAGAAATGTGGATACATGACACTGCATTTATCAAAAGCCACTGAAACTGACAGACAGCACAAGGAGTGAACCTTAATGTATGCAAATTGAAAAAATCGCTTAGGAGGTCAGGGGAATCCCAGGATGGAATGCAGGATATGACAAAACAATTTAGCTATATTAAAATATATGAAATAACCTCACTGAAGGGAGTGGGAGGAAAGAGTGCTGATGTAAGTAACTTTGGAAATGTGAAAAACCAAAGAAAAAGGAAACACACATAAACACTGTACTGAAATTGTTAAGGTCATTTCCCACTGAGGTACAGGTTAATAATCCTAATACATGTACACCAGAACTGGACAATTAAGTAAATGAATGGGGACAGTGGGAGCCAAGTTTCTCACTGATGAAATGGGAGGTTACAGATAAGCAGTGGGAGGTGTTAATGGATTAGAGTTGGAGACATCAGTACAAACTCATATTTAGCTTAATACAGACACACATGGTTATATATAGAAATACTTAAAGGTAGATGATAATGATGAGATAGGAAGGTAGGTAGGTAGGTAGGTAGATAGAGTATACATCTATATACTACCTCCTTACTGACAATCCAGTGGCAAAGAATCCATCTAGTGCTCAGATCATGGTTTTAAATACCTTTTTCCAATAAAAAGAACCAGGGCTCCTCAGAAAAATGGCAGATTCTAGAACTGAGCAAGAAGTATATAAGATGAGCCTGGAGCCGGGGTGGCGAACCTTTGGCACACGTGCCCAAAGTGGCACGCGGAGCAATTATTTTGGCACGCGGAGCTGTGAATACCATTTAAAAAATTATTGTTTATGCTCTTATAGACATAAAAATAATCGATACCTCTATCTCACTCGATGGGTTGGCACGTGAGTCGAGCGAGTATACTCTTATTTCATAAACTTTGGCACTCAATCGCCAAAAGGTTCGCCACCCCTGGAGAGCATCTTGCAGTGCCAGAAAGTAAGAAAATGCTTGAAACATACACATACAATGACGGGGTTCTGTCAAAGAGACACAGGAATCAATGAAAGTGTTCCCAGGAGCCAAAGCTATAATAATTTGAACAACAAAATAAAGTAGTAATTAAAAGCTGGAGTATAAAATAACTACCCATGAGTCTACACAGATATGAAGAAGTGATTGAACACATAAATAAATATGAGACAAAGTTGCTGTGCAAAAGAATTCCAAATAATTTATGTAGATTGGTCATCCTCAAGAAGATTGAGCATAGCTTCCCGCTCCTTCAGTGTGGGCTACACATAGTGACTTCCTTCCAAAAAGCACAGTATAAAAATGGGGAATTAACAGAGTAACTTCGCAGTGGAGGAAGCTGACAAACACTACCACAGTCAGGTGATCAAGGTCAACAGCAACAGGAAAAGCTCTATTCTAAGTCTGTACCTGTGATAATGACGTGATAAAATGACACTTTACCTTTGTGGTTTTCCTTTCAAAAATCTATAACCACATCTAATCATGAGAAATCCTGATAGAGGAACTTGCTACAGTATTTGACCAGAGCTCCTCCACACTGTCAAAGCCATCACAAAGTTCAAGGAACTGTCACAGCTAAGAGGAGCCTGAGACATGACAACTAAGTGAAATGTGGTATCCTGGATTGGATCCTGGCACAGAAAAAGGATATTAGGCAAAAACTAAGGCAATCTAAATAAAGTATGGTCTTTAGTTACTAATAATACATCTACACTGGTTCATTAATTGTGACAAATGTACCAGATAAAGGGAATTCTTTACTCTCTTCATAGTAAATCTAAAACTGTTCTAAACAATAAAGTTTATTTCTCAAAATAATGCTATGGGGAAATCGGGGAGTATTTGGGAAGAAATGGGGAGGCAATAAGCAGAGAAGTTAAATCAGGATGATGGGTGCTCTCCTTCCTATTTCAAAACATAGGCACCCTGTCATCAGAAGAAACAGCTGAGTGCTTACCACTTGTCCAGCAGTGGGCTAAGGGATTAGTGCAGATTTTTTCATTTAACCCTCACAAATATACTATCACTGGATATCATTACCCCATTTTACAGATGATGAAACTGAAGGTTCAAGAAAATAGACAATTTGCCTAAGGTCACCAGTTAGTAAGTGGTGAGACCAGATTCAGTTCCGCTCCCATTATCCATTCTGCTTTCATCGTGTTTAGGATGTCTTTATCTATTATGTCAATAAATAAATATTACAGTGTGCCCAGTCCTGGGCACTAGCTGGTGTTGGGCCCCAAGCATCTACAAGTCTAGTTGGAGAGACATAGGAAAAGTTCAGTTTTAAGAAGGGAGTTTCCATACAGTTTGTGAAGAAAGTAAATGCAGAGAAATTTAGAGCAGGGACTTCCAGTTGGAGCAATCAGGAAACATGTCATGAAGAGACACACAGAACTTGAACTAGACTCCAAAGACAGGAAGGAAGTAGATGAAGTAGAGGAGGGGCCCTGCAGCAGGGGGTCGAAGCTGCTGGTAGGTCAGCTATCAGGGAAGGAGCACTCCCTGGTGAAAAGAGCCCTGCTGAGGCCAGGGGACCAGGAACTGGTGCCATTTGGGCCTTCAATCCAGACCTGTTTCCTCCTGAGGTCCCTTCCAACTCAAAAAAAAGCAGTGGCTGGGGACACTTAGAGTATGTCTTAACCATTAGCGCACAGAGCATTCTAGACTAAGAAAGAAATCTTCAACTATGTGACCTGGTGTGTCTTTTGCAGCATCTCTTTCAAAGAACGTGCAATGGGCACACCTAGACCTCATCCCCTCATTCATCAGCGGTCACCTGGCCACAAGTGGGGTGACTATGTGCCTGTCCTCAGGAAGCTCATAGTCCAAAGAGGAGGCACAACAGCTGCCTGAGAACCAAATTCAGGTCACCCATGTGCTGTGTGACCCACATGCTCTTTGTTTTGTTTTAGAATTAGATTGGTTGCAAGTGTTTAAAAGCTGCACTACGTGTATATCACACACACACACACACACACAGAAAGCAAGTTCAGTTCCTCTTAAAAATCAGGTTTGAAGGCTTCTCCCATGAGCCCTCTTCCTCACGTAGCAAATCAGTGGCAGATGGGCCCCTCCTGGCTCTTCACACTCAATCTCCCTCCGTCATAGTCCTGTCCCACCAGCTCAAATTCAGTTACCTTGCCCACCTGGCCACTGTCAGTATTTGTTCTTAATTTGTTGTTAAAATTAGGAGATACCAAAAACCACATAAAACAAAGGTGAGGCTTAATGAACTCTTTAATGAATTAACACCCTTGTAACCACAACCTACATTATTCCATTTTCTTCTGACCTAACGTGTTGCTGTAAAAAATTCTGTCAATCTCATATTTTTCCAGTATAACTTACTGAATCATTTGTTTGAATACTAAAGAATTTTTTCTCTTGAAGTATAATAACTTTATCATAATATATCCTGTTGGTCATTCTGGGTCTATTTATTCAGTTTTGGAGTGCTCCCCTTCAGTGTGCAGTTTTTAATCTCTGGAATGTTTTCTAAAATTAGAGTTTTTAATATTTGTTCTATTTCCCTGCTTTAGTTAGTTTTCCTCTTTGGAAGAGCCTATTATATAAATGTTGAATTTTCTTTGCCTGTCGTCTATATTTATCACTCTCTCTTAAATCCCTTTTATTCATTTTGGTTTTTTTTCTTCCTTATTTGCCTTCTATTTATATTAAGAACTTGTGTGTTGTGTTTATTCATTCACATGTTCCTTTTAGTCTTCATATTTAAAATGATTGTTTTCTTCTAATTCTTGCCTGAATTCTCACTAAATTTCCCAGCTTCTCTAATTGTTTTGTTGTTCTTGCATATATTATTTCTAAATCTGCAAATGTGTTTTGAAACAGTATTGTTTTTGTCTGTTTTCTGGGCACGTCTTTAGGATGTGGTTTCATTACAGGCATATCATTCTGCACCATATTTTCCTTTTTAAGTCGACATAACATTTTACCTCAGTTTTTTTCAGTTGCTCATTTTCAAGTGAAATTAATTTCTCTGACCTTCTGGGAGACTTAAACATGATTATTTTTCTTTTAGGGCTCTAGGTGCCCCCCTCCTTTTGTGGTTGTTGTTGAATTTGTAAAGTGCTCATAAATACAGCACTTCCTGCAGTCTCCTGGCTCTGTGCCCTCTGACTGAGACTTCTCTGTCCTTTGTCTCTACCGCACCTGCCCTGCTCCATTTGGATCCTGTTCCCAGCAGTTTCTCCTCAGTGGGGGACTTTGTCCTTGGGCATTGACTGTTCCAGCCCCTTCCCCAGGCCACACCTCAAACTCTCACACTCACCTACTGGAGTGTACAAACCAGTTTCCATTGCTGGTCCCAAGTAGGTTCAGGGATTTTAAGCTCCTGATGGTTATTTTGGGAATCTCAGGGCCAACAGATCCCCCCAACACGTCACTTCCTTCGGCCTCCTCCTGCACCAATGCTAACACGCTCAGTACCCTGCCACTGTTCATATTAAGGGTTTGTGGGGCCACTTGTCACCTAAATTTGGGGTAGTCTCATCCTTTGAGTTTTGATTTTGCTTATCCCAGTTTCTGAGTTTTTATGGAATGATTTAGAGAGACCTAAAAACTATGACATAACTGCCACCACCTTGTCATAATCTGTTTTTGTTTTTAAATTCTGATTCTGTGAATTTTTTATTCTCTGTACTCCAACTACTTGCAGCAACTGGCAACCACAGGATGGACTTTAAAACTGCCAAGCACCCCTCCTCCCCTCTCCCAGTCCCCCCATACCTGCTGCCATTTTATCCAGAAGTCAGCAGTGCTTGAGCTGTTGCTTGAAAAGTGACAAAGCGCAGCATGCTGTGTTTTCATGTCATTACTGGCATACCTCCCCCAGCTGCTGGAAACACCTGGGACAAGACCTCGATCATGGCTTGAGAACACTGGCTCCTTTCACAACTGCCTGGTCCCATCTGGTGAGAAATGACTGATGGTTAGTGCTAGGCAGCTAGATGGCAGGACAGGCCATCAGGCTGGACAAGAGCTGAGAGGTGGGAGGGTGGGATGGGCCCCTCTCATGACACAAGTGACACAGATGGATTTTTTTTTTTACCAGAGGGTGAACAGCTTCCAAAAGTCAGCCCCTGGGGTGTTCACATCAAAGGCCCCACATCCATACCTTTCCTTGAATCCTCACCACCTGGAATATAAAACTTCACAAGGGGATAAAGTGAGCAAGACAAAGAAAAAAATAGAAAGATCAGCTTCCTTGGAATTATTCCATAAATTCAGCATAATTCCTGTTTTTTCTCCCAATCTTTTTTATTTAAAAGTGAAGAGTGTTGGGGAAAGCCGGGACGGCTCAGCGGGTTGAGCGCTCGCTTTGAGGCCACGAGGACCGAGGATCGAATCCCGGCTCCGGCCCAGGCAGGACCCACATGCTGAACTGGGGAGTTCCCACAGTTCGGTTCTCTAGCTGTCTCTGTCTCTGTCTCTGTCTCTCTCTCTATCTGTCAAGAGTAAAATAGAAATAAATATGCACTGAAGACAAAAAGATAATTTCTCTCTATAAATGTGAAAAGATAAAAAAAAAAAAAAAAAGTGAAGAGTGAGTTTTTATCCATAACTTTATCTCCTCTTCCCTCTGAGCTCTCCCAGTCGCTCTATCCCAGTCCTTGATCTTTCTGGGGCCATCTCACCTAGCTTATGTCTGTTGGAGTTAAATGCCATGCTATGCAGGCCAGGCAGGAAGCTGCAAGCACCTGGCATCAGGAAACTTTGCTTCTTGGGCTTGAGCCAATTAAATCAGCTTTGCTCTGAGGCCATCATAGGACGTGAAAGGCTTAACAGGCTGATGAACAAAACATGGAGCTGCCATCACACCTGAGTTATGGCCTGTTTAGACTCCAAATCACCTGCAACTTACAGCTCCCCTTTCCCAAGAGAAGGGAGCCTTCAGAGTATCAGAGATAATGGTCAGAGTCCTAAAGGGGAGGTCTTCTGACTTGGAGAGATGATGGATGAGAAGCATGATTAATTCATCCTATCACTTGAGAAACTTCTTTTAAGTCCAATCCTATGAAACATATATTAGAAACATGAGCAAGTGTGAACCAAAGGCATTCAAGAATTGATCTTTAGTGATCAAAATATATCCTGTTATTGTGAGGCCACATTACAAATATAACCTGAGAACTAGCCATGGTATCTTGTTTCCTCCTACATTCCAAGTTGGAATCAATGATTCTTGAGAGAAAAGAATGGAGGAAGGTGGGGGAAAGTTGACGTTTTTAGGCACTTCATCAACTTAGGCTCACCCTCAGTAAAATTTTCTTTGCTGCCACCCTGGTTCTAAATAGTAAATATAGGTTAGTTCATTTCACTTCCTATTCCATCAGATGGAGAAAGTAAGAGACATTACCAACCATGCTTTGGTGAGTAGCCAAAGTATGTTCATATTTATTCACCTTTCAAAGCCATCCAAATCAAAGATATGATGAGATTTAATGAGACTAACTTTAAAAAGACTATAGTAATACACTGGAACAGTCTATAGTCATTACAAATAATTAGGTCTATATGTACCAATATGGAAAAATAACTTGGAGATATTGGCAATTTGAAAAGCAAATTGAATATGTAGAGAATGATGATTTTTATATAAAGGATCTATGTGTGTGTGTGCATATATATTTTTATGCATATATACATATTCATGTTACTGAACACTGAATACAAAGAAAGAAATTGGCAAAAAAAAAACAAACATATGGCATATAATAGTGGTCACATCTCCAGGGTATGTCTTGGGTTGGATTCCTGAAGAAACATACCCTAATACAAAGATCTGCACGTACAGTTTATTGGGGGATGAACCCAAGAAACACCTGTGGGAGTAAGGAGTTAGACACAGAAAGGAAGGAATAAAGGGTGTGTTATTGAACGAGTTACCACAGTGGACAACTGGAGCTCAATCCCAAGGGAAACCCTGGGAGACAGTGTAGACTGTGCCTGGGACCTTCCAGCCAAGGGGCAAGGAAGTCTGTTTTCCGAACTCTGTTTTCCGAGCTCTGCTGCTCCTGCAGACTTGCCCCGTGTCTGCAAGTCAAGAGAAAGCCTGCTGTCCACAGCAATGAAACCGTGAGGGCTGTGGTGCTAGAGGTGAGACATCTGCCTACTACAGGATGGGTCATGGGAGACTCGCTTTTGACAATATTTTTTTTTTTTGTATATCAATGACATTTTAAAATCAGAAAAAAAAGAACTGATAACAAAAATGTAAAAATATTAGGTTTTCTAAGGAAAAGAAAAAGAGGTTTACAATTCAGCCAGACATGCCAGGAAGCCAGGGATTTCTCCTCAAAGCAGGCCTTCCACCTATAAACCATCTGTCCCAGAAGCCACCAGCCCTGGGGATGAGATCGCCTGACACACAGGGCGGGCAGCGCCGTGAGGAAGGAGACAGCTGAGACAAAGCACCTTTTGACATTTTATTCACTGATTATAAATACAGTCCCATGGGCATTAAGGTGAATGATGTACTAGCACCTGGAACTTGACCATCACAGACCATTCATCCTTTCAGCATTGCCGGCCAGAGCACTCACAGTGGCCGTTCGGGTGTCTCCCCCTGGTGAGTGTTCAGCTTCGTGGGGACCCTGCTTCTGGTGCAGCAATTTTATTCTTGGCTCGTTCTCAACAATTTTTTAAAAATCATAAAAGATCAGGTATTTCCAAGAAAAATATCAAAGAGGATAAGAAGATTTTCAGTTCTTAAAGTCTAAAAGTTGAAAGGGGAGGTAAGAAAGAAAAGGAAAGAGGAAAGATGTCAGGGGTCTGCCAAGCGTCTTCCTTTCCCCACAGCATTTTACAAAAACCGAAACAAGAGGTATTAATGGTGCTTGGAGATGGGCTGTGTCTCTCTGATGAGCCACTCGAAAGCTTCCTGGCGGCCCTGTCTCTGCAGCTCCTTCCCGATCACATCTCTGCAGGTCAGGTGGTAGTTGTTGAGCCAGTCGCACTACAGGAGGAGAGAAAGAGGAAAAGATGTGGTATTCACCATGACACTCTGGCCAAAGGCTACACAGGCAAACAGTGGGGGGCCCCACACGCTGAGATCACAAGACAAGAGTAAAGCAGCACAAAACCCTGTCACCCTGCTCACAGACAAGTGATTTCTTTCTATTCTATTTCCCTGGAAACAGATGGGACGAGGCCACATTGCTCATGGTGAAAATGCTCCTGGAACAGTCTACTGCATGTGCACTGGCAATGACTGTGAGGGAACCATAACTATCTAATGGCAAGCCATGGTTTTGGGCTTCCCTGACTACAGAGTAACTTGTGACCAAGTGTTTGCCTTGACAGGACCCTGGAAGCCACACACAGGCCATTATAAGAGGGGGGGGGGGTCTCATAGCTTCTGTACACACTAAAGTGGCCTCATTCCCTTACACCTGAGCCATCTCAGGGTGGGGAAGGAGATGGAGGCCTGAGAAACAGTCCCCTGGACCACTGTGAAGACTTCTGCTAAGAAACACACCTGAAGCTGGCCTGCCAATACGCTGAGTTTCCTATTCTGCATCCACTGACCAAGCTGAATAAACTAGGATGTGGGTCTTATGAGTGTGGCCGTCTAGATGAACCCCAATCCTCTGGTGGCCAAGGTCTGTGGTGCTGCAGGGTGGCATACGGAGTAAGCTTTTGACTTTTAGACCCTCAATGTGGCTACATCAGGAGGTAAAAGATAGGTAAGAAGGAAGAAGATCCGATCCAACAGCACTTGGGGCCTGGGTGGGGCTGATCCACTGGATCTGGTGGTGAAAATCCTACAGCTGTAAAAGGGTGAAATCTCCTCCTTGCAGGGCTGGGGGAGTGGGAATGAAGGCCAGAGTGACACAAGTTCCACCAACCGGACCAGCCACTCTCTTCACAGTCCACGGTGTGGACCTGACCAGGCACCCAGCACAGCGAAGCTGGGAAAACTGACACACCATGGGCACAGTTGTGGCAACGAGCCACACACCACGGGAAGGCAGTGGTGTTACAAAGAACAGGTTTTGGGGACTGTGGACTGGATCAGGTTACGAAGCCTGGCTAAGGGGTCAAGATGGGCACACAAGTCCTCAAGGCAGGACAGCAGATAGATGGGGTGGTGTTGCCAACTGGCTCTGACCCAGCAAGGGCTCCAGTGCCCACTGATAAGAGCCTACTAGCACTGCTGGGCGTTGGGGAGCAGGTAGTGTCAAAAGGAAGCAAACTGTTATGTCAGCAGCAGGGCCAAGCAGGGCTACAAGGCAGCTGCCATCCAAAGCAGCTCAACAGCAAAGGTGGCAGCAGCAGCAGCCAACCCTAGGGCCAGTTCCAGGGCCATTTGGGGGAAGAGCGGGGAGCAGCAGGGGCAGCCTCAGCCAGGGCCTGACACCCAACAATCTGCAGTTGCCCACATTCATTTCCAACCAAAGTCTTCTGCTGCCATCTGGTGACAAATGGTGGAAGTGCTGACCCAACCCCAAAATTCCTTAAAAGGACAGCTAAGACAATCTCCTTGGAAGACAATAAAGGGCCATGACCAGGTGTTTCAAAAGCATAATAAACAGAATCTTGTTATGGGCTATTACTGTGCCTTCAAACAGAAGGAAGCCCCAGACTTACTGAGCTGTAATGGGGAAGGGGTCCTCTTGCTAAAAGAGGTTAAAAATGTACTCTGCTTGCTTGGTATGTTAACTGCTGTCATCTGTTATTTGTGGCAAGTGCTTATGATCTGAGGGTAGGAAGGTATCTGTCCTATAAAAACTAATAGCCCAAAAGAGCATCCAGTGATCTATGAGAGCAAGGGACAGGAATGAACAGGATAAGACAGGACCATCTACTACGCTCAATGTCACAGGGCCAACTGTCGCAGGCTAACGATACTCTTCCTCCCTCAAGGAAAAACAGCCTCACTTAATCTTCCTCATGCATGATTTCCCTGGATAAAGTGGAATGGCGTGCAGCAGAAATGCCTCCTGAGCAGTATGTCCACTTTCTGTGGCCAGCAAGGGCACGTGACCTAGCATTACCTGGTAGGAAGCCATAACCTTCGGCTTCCCACAGTACGCAGTGACCTATTACTATAGAAAGTCCCTTGCTAAGACCCTGGCAGCGGTTCCAAAGAGCCATGACAAGAGACTGGTTCCTATGGGGGCACAAGGACTCTAAGCAGGGTGGCTCCTGGGTCCCCATATGTGTTCTAAGCCCCTGGCACCTAAGCCATTGCTATGGGGGCTGGAGAAAAGCCCCTGGACTACCACAGGGACTCTTCTGGCTAAAGACACACACCCGACCCTGTACTGCTGACAGGCTGTTTCCCGTCCTGCCCCTGCTACAAGCTGAATAAACCAGCATCAGCAGGGCCCATTTAGGTCCTGTGAGTGGAGATGTTTGGCTGAACCAAAGGCGCCGATGGTTGAGCAGAAGTGTCCAACCAAGTATAGTAGAAAGCTAAGCAGGCAGTGGATGGCCTTCCTGTCACCTATCTGTGAGGTGGATAAGGCGGAAGAGGCTTCCAGCCAGGAGCATCTGTGCTACAGTCCTATAGAAGGGAGTTCCTCAGACCTCGGAGGTACTCTCCTTTAGTGCCCAGCGCCAGGCCCAAGCAGGCCCCACAGAGGATAAGCTCCTGCCCCAAGTCGCACTCGCAGGCACCTGGGATGACACCAGTAGCTCCCTCGGGTAACAAATGTTTTTTTTTCTTGAGTAACCACCATGCTTACCCTGCCTTTGGCTCCTGCCAGTCATTTGCTTTTTGCTAGTACTTCTGACCACTTCCCTCGCTCTGGAATGTGTGTCGTGGCTTCTGTCTCTGGCTTGGGAACTGTTGTCTGTCCAGTGCTGGCAGTTCCTGCACAGGACCCTTGACCCTTATCTCTGCTCTGGCCTTGATCAGCTGCCTGATCTCTCAAGCCTCGCTCCAGGCTCCTGGACCTGCCACCTCCCTGGCCTGAAGATCCACCCTAGGATTTGAAGGGGTTTCTAGGCCTGTAACACTCTGAGCCTGATAAATGAGCACAGTTGTGAAAGGTGTCACAGCCCAGAGTGACCAGAATAGTAAGTATCACCTCTCTGTGTTGTGAAAACTAGGCATACGATAATAGATTCTGCTTCTCATTTCCTTAATGCTTCACACAACACAAGAAAATCTGGTATGCGCAACAACCAACAGGCCCCACCACCATCTGGCTTTCTGTGGGGAAGACACATGGCCCATGTTTGCTAAACACACCTCACGGCAGCTATGGCTCCTGCCCTCCTGGGATACAATGGCACATGCTTCCCACAAAACCCTACAGCCCCACAAAGGCAGGGGGAGCAGGACCATCTCTACCTGGTGGCCCAACAAAGAGGAAGAAGCACCTAACACTCAGGAGACCCAGGGTTATCCAACTCAGGTGGCCCAGACCTGACTTAAAAAAGTGAGGAGAAGAGAACACAGGGTAGCTCTCCACCCCCACCCCCACCCCACCCCCACCCCCCACATCCCCACACACACACACTTCTGCCTTCCCTCAAGACTCCCTCATTACCTCCTTGTCTGTAAGAGAATTGACGTCTATCATTTTGGTCTGTATTGGAACCAACGTTAGAGGCTCAAAGGTAAGGCTTCCCCGATTATTGAAGTTATACTGTTGGAAAAGAATGAGAACAGAAGCTTTTACTCCTCTTTACCATGATGAACCACCATGAGGTCATTCCCACCAGTCATGACCATCCCTCAAACCCAACTGTAACTGGGACTCAAGACATGAACAGCTGGTCACCACTTTTGATAGGCACAGGAAGCACAATGGACACAGCTGATATCATTTCCAGGAGCTGCCCCCTGCTCAGACAGCCTGCGCCACCAGGACAGAAGACAAACACAGAGTGTCGAGGGACTCTCGCAGCAGGTTCACAAGACTACGGTCCACTGTGATAGAGAGGAAGTAGGGCCAGGACGTCTGGGCTCAGGGGCAACTCTAGTTTGGGTTCTTGAGTCTCTGCTGGGGTATAATCCCCAAAATCATTTCTTAAACAGTCAACCATGTGGCCTGCCTGACCCAGCCAGGCCCACAGGTGACAGATAATAGGTGTGTCCACTCCATGTGGTATGGAATGGCCTGGGCAGACAATAGCATGCTGGGTCTCTGTCCCTGGCAGGATCTCTGAGAGTGGCATTAGAAGCCACTTTCAAGGACAGTGACTTCAACATGGAAACAGAGAACAGATCTCTCCAGTCAACCTTGCTGGAGGATTAGGAAGCTACTTCCCTCCATTTCTTCAACTTTCATAGTTACCAAGGAAGGAGGAGCAAACAGGTCTTTTAGATAAAGCCCAGCACCCAAAACCCTGTGACCTCTTGGTGATACTGATGGGGGAGAGAGTGAAACACCTATCTTCCAGAGGGCAACACACCTGTCCTACTGCCTGCCCGGGGGGCCTGGCTCATGGGGTAATTCAGCGTTCCTCAACTTAGCCTGATAAAAATCACCTGGGGCATTTGTTAAAACATATAGTTTCCAGGCCTGAAAACTGAATCAGGGTCTGGACAGGGCCTTTAAACAAGCACTCCCAAGCACAAGAGACTTCGTGATAAGACGTTGCCTCCAGTAAACTCAGAGCCCCAAGTCACACCAAGCAGGGGCCTGCCTGGGCCTCCATGAATTCCAGCTCTGGGTGTCAACTCATTAAGGATTTTCTTTCTGGCTTTGCTGAGGAAAGGGAACTTCAGCAAAGTCCTGATATCAGGGGAAGGAGACTCCATTTTGGCCCTAGAATGGCATAGTCATGGCTCCAAACATGAAAGTCTCCATTAAGGAATAAGAAAATTTTAAAAAATAAATAAATACATAATTGCTCACCTTTGTCTTCACAGGAACCACCAGGACGACATTCTCAATGCGAATTCCAAAAGCCCCATCTTCATAATACCCTGGCTCTAAAACAAAACAAACCCCAACATGAGAAGGAGCCCACCTTGGAAGACATGAGGTTTCCCTCCTGGGATGACAGCCCCACCCTGAAGTGGGAGGAGAAACAGCTGAAGGGCCCACTCAATCCAGATGCAAGAGCCCAGAGATGCCCCCTTCTCCCACAAGGCCACTTCTAATAGGCATGTGAGGTCCAGAAAGAAAGGTTTTGAAGTTCCTGAAAACTGGCTACAGGGTAGGGAGGACAGTAACAGGTGACCCATGAAATAAATCATGGAGCATATTGGCAAAGTATAATGGTCCAGGCATTAAAATATATTTGCAAAAACTTGGTAATGATGTGGGAAAAGGAAACATATTAAGAAAGCAGAATACGGACAATAATTTCAGTATAATCTCAATGATAAAAAAAGATATATACAAATATAAAAGACTAAAAGCTTATCAAAATAGTCATGTTTCCTCTAAGTGGTTTAATTACAAATGATTTTCTTTTTCTTCTTCAATGTTTCATAGTCTTGATTTTTCTACAATGAACGTGTATCTATCGCTTTTGTAATCATAAAAGGTTATTGTTGTTATTTAATTCAAGAAAACAGAAAGGGGAAATTGTTTCCAAAGGGCTTTCAAAAAGGCTGGCGGATCCATGCACATCCTCTATGTGAGGGTCACCTACCATCAGTGACAATCATGCCCGCCTCCAAGGGCTCATCAGAGAAGGTTTTATAACTGATGCCACAGGGACCCTCATGAACGTTCAGAAAAGACCCAACACCATGTCCTGTTCCATGCAGGTAATCCAGGCCAGAATCCCATAATGCTGAGCGCGCAAAGGAGTCGAGAAGGTGACCTGAAAGACACAAAGAACCATTTGATGATATTTGTGCAGTATTTTTCTATTTGAAGTACTTTAGAGATTAGATTTGTTATGTTTGGCTCCCAGAGGGTGAAAGAGAAAACAGCGGTAAAAGTTACCGGAGGGTTCAGATTTCAGCCTGGCACAAGGAAGAGCTTCCTAACAATCAGAGCTCCTGAGGAGGGCAGCTCTCCAGTCCATAAGAGCTCAGTCTGAAGCTGGACAATCATGTGTCCAGGATGCTGGTGAGGGGATGGTCACCTGCAGCAGGTAGGGGCTGCATTAGATGACATGGATGTTCCCTTCCCAGCTCTGGGACTCTGAGGTTTCAGAATTACAAAGATGAGATGTGAACGAGGCTGCAAGCAGGCAGGTAGGCACACCAAAAGAGAAAACTGCCCAACCTGAGCAGATTCAAGGCCCAGGTCCTGTCAATTCCCTGTCCAATGCCCCACCCACCAATCCTGAAGCCAGGACCTGTATATCTCAAGTCAGTTCCCAGTGAAATAAATCCCACCAAGGGTCCTGAAAGAGGCACTGGCTCAGTGCTGATGGGCAGACGAGAGGCTACACCAACTTCCACTCAGGCACTAAGACCTTCAGTGCCCTGCTGTTCTCTCCTGAGAGCCACCCACATGTGTCATCTAACATCATCAGTGCTGAGCTCTCTCAATAGGTCCAGGAGACTCACTCCATGTAGCAACACTCTTGCCCCGGCTGGGGCAAATGGGAGCTGGGGGAACACAGAGAGCGAAGGACATGTCCTTCCACTCAAAATGAAACATGTCTGCTGCCTGAACGAGAAGACGCTGCCATATGACAGAAAGAACCACTTACCTTTGGTTCCAGTCGGGAAAATGGCTGCACTCACAGCTATATGGCCCTTGAGGACGTACGTGAAGCATTCCTGCCAAAGAAAACCCCAGGGACATGTTGCAGAGTGGGCACAGGCACTTGGTCCTGTAGTTTTCTGATAGTTCAGAAAACCCTGCCTTTGAAGAGTTTGTAGCAATACCACAGAGAACATCAAAGTAAAAAGAAAAAAATCTGGTGGAAAAAAATATTGGCCTTGGGACCAACTCTCCAGAAAATGCTGAAATTTAAGTTAGTAAAAGAGAATTGTTGAAGAGATGACCCCAGGGGTCTTTCTCTTATAATGAGCATTCTGACACACTCTATGTCATGAGCCATAGAAAAACCAGGAAAAGTAATGAAAAGTACTGATGACACTAGCTAGCACTGCAGAGCTATCCCTCTGTGCCAGGCACTGTATGTTTAATCCCACAGCTGGTGGCAGAGGCGCTGACGTCAGCCACAATGGACAGAGATGAAGGAGCATGCTGGGTAGTGCAGTTCTTAAGTGGCAGCACCTGGCCTCAGAGCCAGGCTGTCCTGCTTCAGCGTGTGCTCCTTACCACCACGCTACACTCAGGGGCTATCCCTACTGCCCGGGCAAGAAAAACGCTGTTTAGAAAGTTAGCAGTTTGCCAGGAGGTAGGTCTGGGGCTCGTTTCACAGCACAAAAGAGTATCTGGACCCACTGCCAAACTACAAACAGATAAGGCAAGGGACCAGAGCTATAAAATCTGCCCCACCGCATCACATAAAACCCTCTTCCCTGGATACATTTCCAGAAGAAGCTACCCAACATTCACTCAGAGACCCAACCAGCATCCGCTAGGCCATGACCACGACCCAGGAACACGCTGGGCTCATGGAACCTTCTTCACCACCTTGGAGGTGGCTACTGTTATCCCCATTTTTATGGATGGTCTAAGTGCTTCGTTCAAGATCATGGAGCAAATAAACAGCAGAGAAGATCTGAAGCCCAATCTCCAGACTCCTGGTATACCTTGCTCTACCCTCAGCTGTTTCCTCCTTCCCTTGCCAGACAGACCAGAAACTGAGCAGAGCATGTCACTGTCGAGGGTTCCTAAGGAGCTGAGCCTATAAACAGGAATGCTGAACTTGAAAAAGGGGGGAGGAGGTGGCTTTCAGAATCCAATCTAGATACTGTTCATAAAAAACATGTACTTCACTATCCCACTCCCATCCCCAGAGATTTCCTGACTTGAGAATGCCAAAGCTATTTAAACTTGAATCTGAGCTACTTTGACTTTAACAGACAGCATGCTTTTAAAAATTCTCCAATAATTAATTAAATGGACCTCGTAGAACAGATAAGCCTGTCTCCACTGTAATGAGCCATTTTGCTATCCCACATGTAATTTTTACTTATTCACACAATCCCTTTTCATAAAAACAATGCTGCTCTTCTTAAAGAAAGTAGAAAGGGCCTCTTGAGTTTTCTGTTTCACCTTACCTTTTCATAGGCTGTAGGGGTCCCAAAATGCATGGTCCGGGTCACATCTGTAGTTCCATCCCTTTCCAAAAAAAAGACAAATTAGTTTTCAGTCAGAATAAGATTTTGCTCAAATATGAGACATTAGAATCCTCACATACTGCTGCTGATGGACAAAATAGTATAGCCTGTTTCTAGCAAAAGGGGACCAAATTCCCAATTCTTCTTATCAGGACAGCAAGGAGTTTACTGACCCCTAAAAATACCCAAACACATCTCTTGGAACACTCTCATCCATAGCCCTGAAAGAGAAAGGGCAACTTCCAGAATCTTGCTAAAATTCAGAAGTGAACCAAAGTTTACACTATTACCCAAGCAATCCTGATACCCTTAGTTCGAGGCTATTGCTATTAAAACCCAAGGTGCGGAAGCCGGGATGGCTCAGTGGGTTGAGCGCTCACTTTGCAGCCCCAGAGACCGAGGATCGAATCCCGGCTCCAGCCCAGGCGGACCCATGTGCTGAACAGGGGTGCGCCCCCAGTTCAGTTCTTGCCGGGGTCTATGCGGAGGTTCCCAGCCAGGTTACTGCCCTGCGTAGCCCCGCGCCCACCTGTGGAGTGAAACTATGTGGAAGACTGATGCTCTCAACTGTGGAGACTGCTCTGGGCCCACCCCCTTCTCTCTGTCTCTCTCTCTGTCAAGAACAGTAAAAATAAATCTTTAAAAATATATAAAAAATAAATAAAACAAATAAAACCCAAGGTAACGTTGTGGTCTCCATGTACTGGGCCACGCTCATCTAACAACTAGGTTCTCCATCAGCCACCACGGGGAATGGAGCACTAAAAGGCCGTGCTCATACTCTCGACACAGACACCACCTATGCCAGCTCCTCCTCACCAGTTGGGTCCACATCAGGACCCAACCAAACCTTGGGTTCTCCTCTGAGAAACCATTATAGAGGATGACTGTGAAGACAGCAAGACACAAAGAAGAAAACTCAAGGGCAACCTTCATTTCTCACTCACTCATTCAAAATTAAGCATTTGCTTCACAAGGCCATAGGCCGCAGCAAGTCCAGGAAGCTGGTACGCAGCTTTGGGCTGGGGCAGACATTCCAACGGTCCTGAAAGCGTGCTTTCAGTTACTCAGCATTTAACAACTTCCAGCCAAGGACTAAATGTTTCTATCAAACAGTCTTTTGTGGGGAGAGAGTCACAAGTGGGCTATTTCAATGAGGGGTGAAAAAAGGACAAGACATGGGAACGATTCCATTAGTGGCCGGTGCTAAGCGTGCTCAGCTGGAGCCTGGCTTGTCCCCCTAACTCAACGACCTTGACTCAACAGTGTGAACGTCTATGGCTGCCCCCATTCACTTACTTGTATTGAGCGCCTGAGTCAATGAGGTACACTTCATCTAGTGACAAGGTCCTATTCGTCTCAGGGACCGGCCTAAGAAAGTTAATCAAAAATTATTCCAAATGTAAACACTTGCTAAATCCAGGAGGGCATACTGATACTACTATTCTTACAATTTACAAAAGTAAATTCCATCAAACTAAAAAGTTACCCAGGAAGCTAATTACTACAACTAACATTAATCTTCTGCTATTCCAAGATCCAGTCAACCTATCGCCCCAACTAGATAAAGAGCTCAAGAGAAGGTAAAATAACATTTTTTATATCTATCTCCATTTGTGTCTGAAACAAAATAGGTGTTCATGAGATCATTGTAAAATTTACGAAAATAATAATCAATAGACATAACAGGACCAAACTTGAGTCTTGGGAACTGGGAAGTTGGCAGGCTAGAGTCACTTGTCTCTGCATGTGGGGGTTCCAGGCTCCTGCCTCAGCCTCCACATCCCTTCCTCAGTTCTGACCCTATTAGGTGCCTCCCCATTTGTTTTTCTGACCACCAGACAGTGCTCTGAGAGGAGTTTCTTAATCTGGAAGAAAAACTAAGGAGAGTTTTGCTGGGACAAGGAGTGGACTGTGCTGCTCTTACGTTGGAACACTTCTTTCAGATGAACACAAGGTGTTTTTAAAAAGTGATCTGATTTCTCTGTGCTTTCTCCACACAGTATCACCACACTAGGAAAAGCTAAAAGGGCGGAGAGCAGGCCAAGTCTCAGCCCTGTGGCTGAGAGGTTCTCCTTCATTTCCAGGCACTGTCCCCTCCTTCAGGGGTCATTCTGACCAGACACGAGCAAGCTCCAGCGCCTACTCTCAACAGGCTTCCAACAGCCTTCAGTGAAGAAACGCCAAAGGAGAAGCAAATTTCTTCTCCACCCTTGGTCCAAAACTTTTTAATGTGTTAATTATGTGCAAATTCTAAGATAATATCCAGCCAGGAAATTCATCATCGGAGTTAAACATAAGCTGAAGTCCTTTTGAAAATTTAATGATTGAACAGAAGCATTAATGTGGGAGAACTGTGCAGTCATATCTCTATCTCCCACAAACAGCTTCAGAATTTGCCACAAGACTAAAACCTATAAAAGCAATTATCAAAACGGGGACGGGAGGACCTCTGCCCAAGGACAATACAGTGAGACAGACCAAGTGTTCTTTCACTGACTGCATATCACAGGTGGGATGCAAGGAACTCAAAATGCTTAGCACAAGGCAAAACCATCTGACGGGACCAAGCTGCAGCCCAGCGGCCAGGCCAGTTCCATTCCCACCATCTCCACAGATCCATCAGTCCTAAATCTAGCAGCACACCACTCATCTCACAGTGTAGGGCGCTCGGCTCTGTGCGTCCATGGGCTCTTGCAGGTCACCTCGTACAAAGCTCCATAGGTTGGGATGCCAGGCTTCAAAGCCATGGGGAGGGGAAAGAGGTGCTGTTACCTTCCTACCCATAGAGGGTACTCCACAACCTAGCGATATTTTTGGGGGGTATGGAGTCTTTTTGGACTAGTGTATCAGGAAGGCTGCCATTATCAGGAAACACATCAAAAATTCTAATCATCACGATTCAAGGGCTATGAATACAGCTTCTGCAGCCTCAGAAAGGTGGGAGGGGCAACCCGACTGACCACATCATGGTGAGTGGCTATGCCAACATCTGAGCCTAAGAGGAAGCTCCCCAAAGGTAGAAGCCTGAGGACATGGAGAAAATGAGACCTTAAAGGTCTTAGTTCCCATGTTAGGACAGTGTCTGCAGACACAGGGCGGTGGCCCGGGGGCCTCTGGT
Organism: Craseonycteris thonglongyai; assembly: GCA_004027555.1. NCBI lineage: Eukaryota > Metazoa > Chordata > Mammalia > Chiroptera > Craseonycteridae > Craseonycteris > Craseonycteris thonglongyai. The sequence continues at coordinate 40,131 of PVKE010001492.1, forward strand.
AAATACTGTCTCTCCCCTGCAGAAGCAGCAGCAAAGCCAGGCAGCAAGCTCCTCCACAGGCCTTACGCGTAGTGGATGATGGCGCCGTTGGGTCCCGTACTGGAAATCGTTGGGAAGCTCAGGTCCACAAAGTCAGCCTGCTGCCTGGAACAAGGGGACACAGAGCAGAGCGGCTAAAAGGTTTTTTATGTGCAAAGAAGCAGAACCCTCTCAGCCTCATTTAACTCACCACAGAAATGAGTACAAGGTTCATGGGGTCGCAGACAAACTCTTACCTTCGAAATTCCTCAGCTTTGTCAGCAGCCGAGATCTCTGTCACACCACCTTTGGGCACCTGACAAGGAAGTTGCTTATAAATCATCTGGTGTGATAATTCATGTCTCCCACATATTAAAGGGGGTACACTGATAGCTTACTTTTTTCTCAATTCTCATGTCCTAACTGTCCAATCTATAGGGCACAGCTTATGTCTCTTCTTAACAAGTAGGAAATTTCCCAAGGCTCTCACCAATGCTATCTAAAGTCGAAGGGTTTCTACCTATTGAGTTTTTCACTCAACTACTTTACCTCAGTCTTACATCTTGAAACTTACCAAAACTTACCACATGTAAGTTTAAAAATTTAAAAGCATCCCCTCCTAGGATATCCTCTTAAGAAAGTCATTCCAAATAAATAATAAAGATAAATACAATAATGATTATAGGGTTATTAATAAAAAATTAATTAGAAAGAAAAATAAAAACCTACATAGGGTAAATACATCAGTCTACCCACTAAATGCAGTCTCTATTGGGATCACTTTTTAAAGCCTCAAAGCACACAGAAAATGCTCACACTTATGATACTAAGGAAACAAAATACAAAATCGTATCTGTACACTGAGAGACATATAAAAATGATTTATACTGAAAAAATGATTTACACAGGTGAACAATAGTCAAAGGGGGAAAAACAGTTTTACTGGTGGGAATAAGGGTGGTATTTCCTCTTTCCAATATAAGCTACTTTTAAAGAGTTGTTTATTTAATATTTAAAGGGAATATGGTGTTATTTAAGCCATTAAGTTTAATGGCTTAAATTTAAGTTCAAAATGTACACAAAGATCTTTTTCTCTTGATACTTATCATATTATCATGAGTCATTTTTCCTTGTAATTAAACTCTACTTAGTTGTAAGACAATTCCTTAACCCAAAGAGGATCCACTCTGTTAAGGAATTTCTTTCTTCATCCTTATTACTATTTTCTATAGTTACATATTTAAATACACACAACAAATCTCCAGGAAGAACTATTTAGAAAGAGTGCTAAAATCAGGTCACGATCTTAGACATCGTGATCCCCAGATTAGGAGGGTGCCAAAGTTAGAATAACAATTAGAATCTGGACAATCTATATCCATATGTTCAACAAAGACTAAGAACCAACCTCTTTCTCCAGCCAGTTAAAGAGTTCACAGAGGGCAACAGCATCTTTAACCTGTTCAAACAATGAAGACATTTTTAAAGTTATTACTGGAAATCAGAGGAGCAGATTCAGAGCCCAGCCCCAATGTGATACTGACAGGGCTGCACCTGTAGGGCACAAATGACCAGCAACCAGGGCCTGACCTGCAGGCATTGCCTGTGACAAATCTACCACAATTCCCACCATCAGGGAAAGGGCTCCTCTGTTCAGTAGGTCAGTCACGATCAGGAAGGGGCCCACCTCAGAGCACACACAGCTCCCTTAGAAGATTTACTCCTGTCCTACAGGGGCCAGGAAAAACAGGCCACTGTCAAAAGCCATCTCTGGGACCCAAATCTTTCTAGATCTTCCACTGGCTTTGACATTGTGGGCCTTTTAAGAAACTTCAACTTCATCATCTACACTATCATCATCAGTATCTCTTTTTGTGTTGTATATTATACTTTGCAAAGATCAAGTCCACTGAGGATTTTATTTCATTCTCTTATTGATACTAGAGGCTCAGAGGTTCCAATCTTGTGCTAAGCTCAAGGTCACAAAGCAGATGACAAAGCTGGGCCTTCTGACAACTACACACCCTCTTCTGCACAGGTTGCTTTACTCACATGAGCACGCCTCATGCCTTCTGATTCAGCAGAATTCTTCACAGCTTTGGCGATGCAGATAGGGGTGTAAGGCATACAGCAGCGATGATCCTAGGGGCAAAGAGCAATAGTATGGGACATCTGGCTGGGCTTCCCTCACCCAAGACCAAGGCAATCACCTCTTTACCCAGTACACCACACTCAAGACAAATCATCTGAAGAATTCCCACTCAGGATCCACCCAGCTGGCCATCCTTTAGGGCCCATAGACCTGCTTCTTCTTTTGATTGATGACTCTAAGCATGACAAAAGGGGCTTGAGCTCAGCCAAACAGATAAAGCACATCAAACACAGTATTTCTCTTCTATCCCCCACCCTCTTAGCCCTTTTGAGACCACTAGCCATCAGCAAGACATGAGGGCTCCCCAGAAAAAAATCCAGCCATAAATGACTCTATATTTTGTATTACATGTCTGGATAGTTTTCAGACAGCCCTCATACTGCTTCTCAAGCCTCCATGGTTGAGATTAGAGTTCACCAAGGGATCAAAGCTTGACCGAAATAACCCCTTTATTGCTGCACAAAGGAGGCTTTATCCCAATGTCTGGGCACATACATGACTGATGAGGGAGACCTCGCGCTCCTTCCCCCGTTTCACTCAAGGATCATACATTAGCTACTATTCATGGTCTTACAGGGCTGGGAAAAACTCTTCCCAATTTGAGAACCAGTTAGAATCCAGCCTGTGTTATAGAGAGGGGGTATTAAGGAAGACTTCCCACACGCGTAGAGCTTCTCAAAGGGCTTTCACTCCCTCCACTCTTTCTCTCTTACATAGGTGTGTGCCCCTCATGAAACAGAAAGCAGACGTGATCCCCACGAAGGTCAAGGAAGGAAAGTTCTGAGTAACTGAGTGACTCACAGGGTGACAGGGATGTGATGGCAAGCCAGGGCTAGAGGGCCAGGCCTGGGCTCTCCCCAGGATGGCCCACAGCTTGATGGAGAAGAGAGGGCAGCACTGGGCTTATCAAAGGTCACTTGGCAGCCAAAGGCCCAAGGCAGGACAGTCAAAAAGGTGACAGTCCCTCCCCAAGCCCTAATTAAAGCGACGGGACAGGTGTCACCTGCCCAGGACCACCCAGCAGATGCTCAGTCAAGGACAGGGTTATCACCACTATTCGACCTTTGACAAATCCCCAGTTCCCAAGGCCTCTCTGGGCCGCAGGGCTCCTCATACATAAAATGTTGGAGGTGGAGATGAGGGGTGCAGTAGTGTTCCCCAAACTTCAGGCATTATCTTATCACCTGCACAGCTCTTACCCTAGTGCCTACTCGCTGGACTCCTATTTACTTCTTTTCTTTTGACTAGCTTTAAATCAACTTAGTTTACTAAACTCAACTTTGTCTTAAATAATTTTTATATTATGATCTCACATGCCAATTATGTTTTTTCTAGTACATACTAAAACTCTTTTAAAACAGATACATTTAAATAAACTTAAATATTAATGCGTCCCACCCTAATCATCTGGAAAACACAGGACTCAATGGGTTCTAAGGCCCTGAGCCTCTCAATATGGCTCCAGCCCAAAGGACTCATCAGGGAGACAACACCTCTGACCTGACAGCCAGTCCTGAAGATCTGCCTGAACAACCTCTGCTTCAAAGACAAAGTTCTACGATGCCAGAAGTGGGAAGGGGCTGGCCACTGGAGTGTAACCCAGTTTAGATGAGCTCTGGTGGGGCCACTAACCTTGGGGATGGCCTCGCTCACAGCATAGCTGGCCTTGTCGCTGACCCACACCTTCTCCCTCGGGGAAAGGCCGGAGCACAGGACCTTGAGCTCGCTGAGAATGGACCGGTAGGGAAGCACCTGGATTCTGCACTCAGCTTCTAGGCTCAAGTTGAGAAGCAGGTGTTCCTTCACACTGGGGGCATCTATGCGGTCACCATCAATGAAGAGCCTACAGAGGGGCCACAGGTGAGGTGACAGAAAAAAGGAGGGCTCATGAATGACAGCACAGACCACACACAGACAACAGGCTCTATCTTCTGAAAACTCTACATCACATCCGTCCAGCTTTAGCTCCAGCCTGGTCCAGCCACCACCCTGGTTTGGGCCACCGCCATCTCTCAGCTGATTAGTGCCACAGCCTCCAACCTGGTCTCCCTGCCTCCAGCCTTCCCTACCCATCCTGTTCTTCACAGCCAGAACAGTCTTTATGATTTACAAGCCTGAATGTATGGTTCCCTGTGAACAACTAATCCTATAGCTCCAAGTATCCTTAGGATAAGAGCCCAAGCTCCTAAACTTGGCTGACAAAGGCCTCCCTTAGTGTGACCGCTGCTCACCTTCTAATCACACTGACGCACTCCAAGTCCTCCATGTGCACTGTACTCTCTCTGCCCAGAGCCTATGAAATGCCTTCCCTATGCTTAGGTCACCATTCCCCTCACCCTCATTCATCCAGCCAACTCTTATGTACCCTTACTCTCTGCTTCAACATTACTTTCCCCAACAGTCTCCTTTGACCCCCAAGTCTAGATAGTCTAGGTCAGCTCCCCCCATAACACTCATGCCCATCCCACTGACAAGTTAGTCCCTACTTATATGCCTGAATCCCCCAACAAGATACTCATCTTTCCAACTCTAACCCACGCCCTTGTCTGTCCCATTTACCCCAGCACCCAACAGAGACCCTAGCACATAACAGGCACTCAATGTGTAGTCAGAATGCAAAAAGTCATCCATATAGAAGAACAATGGCAGGAAGACCACAAGCAACTTTAAAAAACAAACTGATGACTGAACAAGGTGTGACTTGGGGTTTTCCTGTATCATTTCTAACTTTCATAATGACTAGGTTTATCTGCATCGTGGATCTTGGATTGTAACCTCACTTGGTTTTGTTCTGATGTCCTCACATACTTTTATCTCATAGTACTATAGCGACTTTCAGAGATTTCAAATCATTTGGGTAGAGGCAGGATTAGTAAATACCTACTGTTAAGACAAAAAGGGACAGAAAAAAAGAGGTAAGAAAAGGAAGACCAGGAGAAAAGCAGATCAGCGAACGCCAGGAGTGATTGGCGGGCCCAGACCAGAAGGGGGACACTCGGACTCCGAGCTGCTGTGAGGGAAGGACTTTCAGGTGTGGGACAAACACTCACATGATCGTCTCTAGTCCTATAATTGCATAGGAGAAAAACACCGGATTGTGCTCCACATCTGATCCTCGGAGATTGAATAGCCCTAAAAGGAAAAATGAACAAAGAATAGGGTCCTCGTCACCTGCCAGACTTGAGGTTTTAAGAGGTGGCTTGTTACAGAAGGATTTGGTGGCATCTCAGAAAGGCAGGGAGCCATACTTCCTGGTTCCACCTCTGAGCTGCAGTTGCTCATGTCCACCAAACGATGGCACCAGAACTGTTTCTTATACTGCCACCTCACTGTCTGAGAAGGGAATGGAGTTATTAGTCAGAAAAAAGAAGAAATGCCCTCCAAACAAAGAGTTGAAATGGTCCACCCAGAGGTGACCTGCCAGGCCTGGCTTTGCCACAGAAAAACGTCTGGCACTCCTAAATAAAGGAGAAGGAGCCAAGCACTGTCTCCCTTGTGAGGCAAACTCGGGAGAGTAGAAAAACTGAGACCCACCCAGGAACCAGGCCAAATGAGGTCCTCCCTGTCAGGAAGGGTCACTGAGCCCTGTGGAGGCGGAGCTTCCCGCTTCCCGGCAGAGGAACAAAAGCAGTGAGTCAGAGAGGCCCATGAATGAAACCTGAGCCCTTGGCCCACCCAAGGGTCTGCCTACAGCCAGTGTCACGGGTTTGGTGAGGTGACTACGTGTCTGAGAAATTAGAAGGTCCTTGGGCTTCCAGGTGCCTAATGTTTTCTCTGCTGAGGATCAGAGTGCTAAAAGACCTGGTGTAAAAAGTACTATCTCGACTTTAAAATAAGGGTTTCTCAAAGTAAAGCAATGAGGCAAGAAACACGTTTTAATCTATCAGACTAAAAAGCACTTAAAAAACAAAAGAAAGAAAGTACCCTGGGCTGCAAGGGTAGCATAATGGGTGTGTTTATATCACACTGTATAACCTTTCTGGCTTGTAAAGAGCAAGATAGGTCAAAGTCCAACCACGCACATATCCTGTAACCCAGAATACCACCTCTAAAAGCCAACCCCAAATAAAAAGGACATTATGAAAACTAAGGCACCAATGTTGATGCACCAAGATTTTGATGGCCAGCATTGTAATAAAATCATGGGGAAATTGAAAATAACCGAAGGTCATCCTTAGGGAAATGGTTAAGTAAATTAAAGTACAACCATATGATGGGGTATCTAATAAATCATTAAAAATCTTGCTTTATATGCGTATACTGATAACATTGAAAAAATCAAGGTACTAAAGTATATATGCACAAAATATTAACAGTGATTTTCTCTGGGTAAACAGGATTACAGGAGACTTTTTTCTTCTTTCTACTTCCTCTGCATTTTCCAGGTTTTCTACAATGGAAATGTATTGTTTTTTTGTTGGTTTTTTGTCTTCTAGTAATCAAGGGGAGAAATTTCCTCTATATTTTATTTTCTCTGATGTTGAGGTTATTAAGTTAATTGGATATGTAAATCACTGATACACTTGACAAAGTCTGGGAGCTGGAGACTGGGGTGAAAGGATACTGTATCATAGTGTTTTTCTCCAGTAAGAAAATAAAATAATAAGGCAGTGCCTCTTCTAAGTAACCCTGGGTCAAATCAAGTCAGACAGGACAGGAAGGTTCAACCACATTCCTTCAGATTCTAGAAGATAACAGAAGGTACTAAATAATAGCAAGGCAGTGATTTAAGGTTGAAACATTGAGAAACTGTTATTATATCAAAAGGCTTGGCGAAGAACTTTCAGTTCCTAAGTTTTCTGAGGTGGAACTGTTTCTAAAACATTCTTATTGTGAAGAATCTGAGGAACCACAGAAAAAGTATATAAAGAAAAAATATATCTCCTATAACCTCATTTCTTCACCCACAGAGAGACACGAATGTTTACAGAAACAAAACATTTGGAGGAAATGTCCTTCCACAGAGGTGTCACAGTCCTGAACAGGCTGGCCAGAGGGAGACATCACCAGAGATTTCACATCAGCCCCTGGCTATGATACTACCCAGGGCCAGCCTACCTTCCTCTCCCCCACTCCCTATAATTCTTTCTCCATTCGACCTGGCATATCGTATAATCATTTGGTGACAGTCTTTGCATATTCCCTGGCCACGCTCAAAGCTGAATGGCATGAACACACAGATCCCCAGAGAGCCATAGGAGAGGTTAGGGAACATGTCCAAACAGTGAACCCAGAGCACTCACATGCAATCTCATCCAGGGCAGTGACCACAAACCACACAACGTTCCTCTCAGCCATTTTCAAGCGAAGGTCTGCAACCTTGTCCTTCCAGGAGATGCCTGTAAAAAACAAGTGTACCTGAAATTCCAGCTCTGGTCCCAGGGACCTGGGTCCCAAACTTTCTTAACCAGCACCACACCCAAGGGAACATACTGCTTGAGCAGACAGGAGCCTGAAATCAAGCCCTACATGAGAGGTGTGACTACCCAAGCCAGCTGACTATTGAGAGCCCTTATTACCTCACCAGCAAACTTAACTCATTTGTTCATCCAACAAATGTCTACGAAGCATCTAAACATCCCTAGCATAGTATCTGCCACTGCAGGTACTCCTCTGAGCAATACCCAGTCCCTGCCCTCATGGGGCTTACAATTTGGAAGGGAAGACAGATAATTACACCAGCAACTGTTACACTGCTATATAAAACCTGATGCAAAAAGGAAGCAGAGGGGGCTTTGAGATCACACTACCCTACAGAGAGAACTCATCCAGTCTTAAAAGTCAGGAAAGTACCACCCACCACTTTACACTCCTGGAGCCCTGAGACTCACCTTTCAGTGCTAATACCTAGGAATTCAAAGGGTCACACTCACTGTGACCACCACTTCCAAATCATACCTGCCCTATCAGGCATTGCCAGGGCCTCCTGCTGCTCCCCACAATGAAACTGTGACCTTAGAGATCATCCCATCACCACCATCTCCACCCACCATGAAACAGCATTTGTAACTCAGGTTACAGCCACCAGTGAACAGGGTAGGCATCGTTCTGATACACCCAGCACCTAGCACAGTGTCCTGCACATAGTGGGCACTCAAATGTTTACTGAACATAATCTTATCAGCAACATGTGTTCTTCCTTCTCCTACAGGCAATAGGTCAGGGCCCCTGCTTCAGTTTTCAAAAACACTGAAAACACACTGATGGAAATTGTTTAGCTGACCCTGGGCCACTCACTGGACCCATCCCCCACAACTGCAATACCCTCTGGTGAGGGTGTTATAAGGAAAGCAAGCTGGGGGCTGCCCCCACAACCAAACATTGCTTTGAAGCTCAGCTCAGGAATGCTATTTAAAACTTGGCAGAGAGTTTGGGCTGTAATGCTTTCTTCCCAGGACCCCTCTGGGCAATCTGCCTACATTCCAGACATCCCCCATCCACCTCTCCTCTTCTGTTTCTACAGCAAGGCTCCCTCCCCTGCAGCCTCACCTCCCAAGCCTTTCCCTCTGCAGCCCTTACTGTCCTATAAATCCACACTTTCATCTCCCACTAAGTGCTCACAGAACTTGTTCCTCACCCACCCCTATCATACAGGCCAAAGAAACCCACTCACACCCCAAAGCCTCTGAAGCAGAAGATACAAGAGGGCAGGTGGCCTTGGAAGGTAAGCCTACAAATGCTGGCAGAAGAAAAGGAAAGGGTACCCCAAAACCTCTAGGCTGTTTCCAATATCAGACACAGGAGATGGGCATTTAGCAACGGAGTGGCAAAAAAGTCATCTTAGCAGCACCCAAGGTCTACCCAGAAGCACTCTGCAAGAGTAAATTCTGCCAAAGTAAGTGGCAAGTAGGTGGCAACAGTGGAAATAAATAAAGCTACCACTTTCACCAAATGCCCCATGGTGCCAGGGTGGAGCAAACTCCTCCCATCAGCTCAAGCTTGACTTTGATGCAGAGGACTAGGACGGAGACAGGGGGAGGGACGATGGCTGGTGGCCCCATGGGGCACTGCATGGTTCTGACCTGTGTAATCCAGGCCCAGTGTAAGGAGGGGCCTGCACGGGCGCTCAGGACGGTCTGTCCAGATCCTGTCCACAAGGTTCTCCTGGACAGGAATGAGGTGGTGGCCGGCGCTTCTCAGAACCTTGGCCATCTTCTTCCAATAATCTGAGGAGAAACACACCATGACTGAATGCCCACACCAGGCAGCAGGATTGAGAGCCTGGCACCTTCTGAAAGTGACCCTTCTGTGACCCTGCACTGGCTGTGCAGGATGAGAAACTGTAAGAGGACGTCTTCCCCTCCAATGGCTTTCCCCTGCCTCTACACCAGAATTCATCTCCTCACCTTGTCCTTTGTCATGACCTCAAGCCATGTGGCCCCCCTAAATGTTCCACAACCCACAAGCAAACAAGAAGGATGGAGAGGCACCTGGGACCCACTTCCTCACCCAAACTGCAAGGGTCCAAGCTCACTTACCTGTCGGAATGATCAGTGGGTCCACACCAACTCTGGATCCTTCAGGAAGTACACTCACCAGCCAGTCTTCCTGAGTTGGTGTGTCCTTGAGACCTACAGAGGGAAGAACTGGTAAGAAGCCATTCCCAGTGGGCCCAACTCATTGTCCTACCCAGCAGAATGCATTCACCAACATCATGATAGCAGGGTCATTATTAAGCAGCTTCTTTAAGGTGGGTTGGCAAGATTTGGAAAATCTGAAACTCTCTTAATCCTGGAAGACTGTGAGAAGTATAAGATGGTAAAGGAAACACAACCATAAGATAAATGTGAGAGAGAAATAAAAAAGGAGGACTTTCATGACACCCCTGGTTAAAATGGCACCCTAGGAATCATTTCAACACTTGTAGGTACACAGTGTCATCACAAAGATCATCTCATCCATTTGATGAGAACTTGGACGGTGATACACGGTGAAGGCTGAGAGCTGGGAGCTTCCCTTACATCCCGTATCAGGGACTGGGAACACACGCCACAGAGCTCTCCCCGCACCTGGAGGGCAGCCCTGCAGAGGAAAGACCCGCCATCCCACAACCGGGCCTGACTAAAGGGCTGAGCACAGGTCTCAGCAGCAAAACAGTCCTTCCAGAGATTCAAAGAGGGACACACAAGAACTGCCACCACCATCCTTAACATGGCTCCCTGGACTTCCCAACACCCAAGAGCAAACAGCCCTTTCTGTTTCTAAGGGACTAGTCACAGGACACCAAAAAAAGTTATTTTTGATATTCTAGTTTTTCTTTCATCCAAGCCAGTATCTTTCTTCTACGTTTGGAATGTATACTTCTTAAATCCGATTCTTGCTAAACAGTTAACATCTTGGTAAAATATATACATATTTAAAGTAAAAGTTCATAAATTCTAAAACAGTACTCACCTTAACTATTTTCTCTACTGAGCACTAATAACCACATAACCACAGAAAGGGAAGTTCAAAGGTTTACAAGGAAATGAGCCCACGAATCACAGTTCTAAAAAACTGCCTAGGATTTGGCACTGAGTTGTTATTTTGCTATTTGATGCTTTCCTATTTTTTTTTTTTTTTTTTTTTTGCAAATCACTACACAAGCCACTTATTAATGAAGTTTTTAATACCCCTAGTATAACTTTCACAGGATGAAGTCACGTCATCTCCAAGCAGACAGATATCTGGCAAAGCCCCAGAGGTAAATCAACCACCAACCAAACCCACCAGCATCTCCCCACCCAGGAGAGACTCCTGAGGACAGGTGGGCTAAGGAGAGAAAAGCCTCAGGGGAGAAACTCGAGAGGGGCTTGGTAAGGACGCAACCCTTGGGGCCGTCACAAACCTACTGTAAGAAATAGGATCACTGCTCTGACACTCTGACCCCCAAGTGCTAACAGGCCTAACAGCTGGAGTTCTGGGCCCCAAAAAAGAGAGGCCCACCCCTCAAGGGTACACTGAATAATCCACTGGGGTGCAAGCAGAAAATACTAGAATGTCTAATTGTACTTATTTTTCCTAAAAAATAAAAATTATCCTTTGCTCATATTTGAAATATAAAAAGATACTAGCACATATATATAAAACATATAAATAAATATACATACATATTAAGTGTACAGGAGCCATTAACAGAGACATGCAATTAAAAGTTTATAGGTCTAGCAGCCTATCCATTCATAATGGCCCCACAGCCCCAAATGCTTGTGTGTGCGCGCGTGCGCGCGCATGTGTGTGTGTGTGTGTGTGTGTGTGTGTGTGAGAGAGAGAGAGAGAGAGAAAGGGAGAGAGAGGGAGAGGAAAGGGAATAACTGAGAGAGAGAGAGAGAGAGAGAGAGAATAACTTTGGCAATAAATCCATTGCCAAGACAAAAAAATTCCTAAGTCCTCCCAAAGATAAACAACACACATACATGGAGAATGTGTGACACATGAGCATGTGTTAAACAGACACACACACACACCTTGGTAGGCTAACTGCTTGGATCTTGGTGTCAACTCAACTCAACTCAAGTCAGTGTCAGCAGCCTCTGTTTCCTGAACTGGAGTCTGGTGACAACCTGCTTTCCTCATTTCTTCGTACAATGAACAAGAAATATCAGTTATTTGCCTCATCTTCTCTTCTTCACTCAGCCCTGGTAGACCCTTTTCCCTCCTTAGCTACTACTCTCCACGATCATAATTGAAGAGGAAGAGACCATTGTACAACCACTAAAACCATGTTCCTAAACACTATTTTAATGACAAGGAAAAATATACACAGCACAAAATAATATGAAAAACCAGAGTATATACACATACTTATTATTCAATAAACACTGAGCTCTATGCTTTCCATATATTATTTGTTTAATTCTCACCATTTTATGTGATACTTACTATTATTATTCCAATTTACAGATGAGGAAACTGAAGCACTAAAAGTGGAGTCATTTTCTTGCCCAAGGAAGTTCCAGACCCACACTCCAGCCCTGTGTTCCTCTCCATAACTGAGCTGCCAGGAGCAAGTCCAGCATCCTCAGCGGGACAAGGTCCCAGGCTCTGCTGCCAATAGCACCTTACCTTCATCCTACACCGAATCATGAGGCATGGAAGAGCAGTGCAAAGGCCCCCAGTGCGCAAGTCAAATGCACGGCAAGGTGTGTGACCTACAGCAACTCAACTGCCCTCGCTGGCCCTCAGTTTCCCCTCACTAAAATGAGTTCTCTGAGCAAGGACCTTTTGAAATTGAATACACAATGGTATGTCTATATACGGATGTCATTTTCTTACTTTTCCCTGTGCCATGAATTAGACTGTGTCCCCCTCCAAATTCCTATGTGGAAGTCCTGACCCCCAATGTGACTATATTTGGTGGCAGAGGTTTTAGGAGGTGATTAGGGTTTAATGAAGTCATAACAGTGGAAGTGCTACTCTGATAGGACTGGTGGCCTTATGAGAAGAGGAGACAAGTAAAGGCACAGCAAAAAGGTGGTCGTCCGCAAGCCAGGAAGAGAGCTCTCGCAGGAACCCAGCCACACTGGCACCTGATCTCAGACTTGCAGCCTCCAAAAGACAAAATTCCTGTTGCTTAAGCCACTCAATCTATGCTATTTTTGTTATGGCAGCCTGAGCAGACTAAGGCGCTTTAGATTCTAAATGGGGATAATATCAGAAGTCCTAAGGGGCTCCAGGGGTCCCTTCCCAGAGCCCACATCTCTACACACCCATTTTCATGAGTGTCCAGTTGCTGTCCATCTGCTTGGCAGCCTGAAGAAAGTAGCGCCCGTCAGTCCACATGGCTGCATGCTCTTCGGTGATGATGGCAGTGCCTGGAGCGGGGCAGCAAAGAAATTAAAAAGGTTTCTGACAACCACCCAGACGCTGCACAAAATGACAGAGCAAGCACAGTGAGAGGCACCCATCCTGTGAGGCCCCACCACCCACCAGCACGCTGGTGGGGCAGATGGGCCTCGGACTCCAGAGGGAACCTCCAGGCAAGAGAGGACAACACTGAGACCCAGCTGTGGGCCAGTCTCTGAGGGAAACAGTGCTGAGGCAGCCCTGACCAGTACAACAGAGGACTGTGGACCTAGGGCCAAAATGGCAGCAGTCAAGACAGGTAGAAACAGTTCCTACGCGGTGATCACAGTGATCTGCTCCACCAGACAACCCAAAGGAGTGTTTCAGCTTTTCCAAGACAGATCAACCAGACCCTGGGAGTGTTCATGATGACTCGATGGGAGTTATGCCTCCCACCTCTACCTGTCCCCAGTTCCCACAGGCCTAGCAGAATAAGGGCTTTCCGCAGAGTTGTCAGCCAAAACCAATGCTATGTAAGTGCCAACCAACACAAGCACTTACATCAAAGGAAGCAGTGGGCCAGCGCCAAGGAGAGAGGTGCTCTCCCGGCCTCTAGCCAGCCAGCTGAAGGGATGTGAGTCGGCAGCAGATAACCCGTCCTAAAACTCAAGGGCCCAGCAGCTTTGGAAAAGTTAGGGCAAGGCACCAGTGTAGCTCACCATTAACCTTTGTTGTTTTAGCAGAAAGTGAAAACAGAGAAACTAAAAGCCAAGCTCTTGGAGAATTAAACAGGGCCAGGAAGCTAATGTGGGAGTGCTGGGATATTAGTGTTCCCTTACTTATTTGGAGTGCTAGTTGAACAAGTATATTCATTCTGTTTAATTGATATGATTCCTGTACTTACATTCAATAGAAAGCTCAGAAACATTTTGAAATAAAAACTTTGTAAAACTTTGAAAGCAAAGGCACAGAGAAAAGGGTCACAAAAAGGTGACTTTCAGTAGCTGGAAGATGCTGGGAATTCATACCTTTCTACAAGGACTCAATGGGGAAACGTCTGGTTTGCATTTTCTTTTTGGTTCTATATCACAAGTCAAACTCAATCCAGTTATTTTGGGGAGGTGAACAAATGTACAGAAAGAACAGAGAGAATTTAGTGACTCACCCGCAGAGCCATCAAATCCAGAAACGAAGGCCCGCCGACAGTCACATGGAGCAATGTACTCACTCTGGAAAACAAAAAGGACAATGAATTGGACCTCACTCAGTCATGTGCTGGCACTGCCTGCTCAGCCCTGCGCTCGGCCCAGTAGGGACTACAAAGACTGGCGAATCCTGGCACCTGCCTTCAAGGGACGGACAGTGGAGCTGAAAAGGCAGGGTGAACATTAAAAAAAGAAAAAAAAATGGTGTGCACTGCAGAAGACCCTAGTTAATTACGGGCTAAAAGAGCTGTTCCCTTTAGCCACATTTCCTCATCTGAAAGCCAGTTAAGAGAAACAGATCAAAACTGCTTTTTCCTCACTGAGATCTTACTCAAAAAACAAACCAATAGCCTTCTCCCTTCCTTGCCACTGACATTTAGGCATCTGTTATTTTTCTTAAAAGTCAGGATGAAATTCTGTTTTAAGTGCCAATAATTCTCTAACTTAAATCTCATTTAGTTTTTAGCTCCTTTGTGAACTTCCTATTTGTGTCCTCCTCCAAAGTAGCATCACCAATAACTCCCACGCAGACCCTGTCCCTTCCTATTATGGAAAGAGTGGAAACACTGCCTCCAACCCAGGAGACTTTAGCAAAATACAATGTCATGTCCAAGTTCAGGTCCTTCCCAGATGACAATCTACTTGCCTCTTAATGGAAGGGGGTTAGGGACTGAAGAACGTTTAAGAGGTTCTCATTCTTAGGCAGAGGGTATAAGGCCACAGTATGCAATCTCTGGTAATTGCCAGTGAGGCACAGACAGTTAAGAAATTTACCCAAAGGCAGACAGCTAGTAAATAGCAGAGGTAGGATTTGAACCTGAGCAGTCAGTTCCAGGAAGCCCAATGCCATGCTGCCCCCATCTCACACATTATCTCCTCCTCATAACAACTCTCCAGGGTAAGACCAATAGCAAATGAGAAAATGGAGGTTCAAAGACAGAGTCTTTAAGTAACTAGCCCACGGCCAGGTCAATAACAGGGCCAGGATCTGGTCTGCTTAGGACCAGAGCCACTGCTCGTTCTACTGTCAACAGACTTCTCCCGAGCTAAAGTACCTGGCAGGGGTAAGAACGCTTAGGATAGACAGAATGGGCTTCTGACTGGACCCCAAGTCATGTCAGGCAGTCTGCATGATGTAGGAGAAAAAATCACCCGTGTTTCCCTGCAGCTATGTGGGTAAGAGCTGCCCCTTTCACCACAGCAGCCACAGTCACATACTCAAAGCAGCCACAAGACCACTGACTACCCATAGAGATGTGAAAAGGGCCAGCAGAGTCCCCAAGGCAGGATGACAGCTCTGCGCCACACCTGCCCTCTAGTGGCCCAGCTATGTGACCTGCAACTGTCTCCTCACCTCTCAGGTCCTCAGTTGTAAAGCGGTCACTTCAGATCGCTAAATGCAACAGCATAGAGGAATGTTTAATAGAGAGCACTAAGGACATAAAGAAATGGCTGCCAACATTATGAACTGTAGAATACTCATTTATTAACCCAGTGATCACTGGTCAAGAGTAAAAAGGCAACACCCTTCTCCAAGGACTTGTGAAGAACATAAGTTAATGTTTAAAACAGCTCACCAAAAACCTGTGAGTGCTGCATATATGCCGGGGAAGGGCTATTACTGATTTCTTCTCCCTGAACGGTGGTAGAAAAGCATCTAAGAGGCTGGGAAAACTAAATCAACAAAAACAGCTCGTCTTCTAAAAATCACAGAGCACAATGGGGAAAACAGAGAGAGCACTCTCCACAGACAGGGAGTTTCCCCTGGCATGGGGTTCTTCCACCTGTGACCCACCATGAGGGCATTGGCAAAGGGCTAGCAGAGAAGGCGCTGCTGCTCTCAGCCCAGCTGGCCTCTTCCACTCAGGAACACAGATCTGGAGGAATGCCCCTCCCGTACCTGGGCAAGCCGGAGAAGGGACTGGGCTGCCACAGGGGTTTACCTGCAGCTGCTCGTCAGCAGTGGCAGAGGAAAGTTTCTCCAAAAGGAGGTGAAATTAGCAGCAGGTGGACACGTTTGGTCTGGGATCAAGATGAGGTCTGGGGCAAGAACGTCTAGACATGACCTCAGTGGCCAACATGCCAGAAAGACATCACTTACCAAAGCTGTCACCTCCACACCAACAGCCCAGGCAGAGGCCAGACAAGCACTGGGCACGGCCCCTTACTCTTCCCCAGCCATGAAACTGGCAAAGCCCAGCAACACTCTCCCTAGAGAGCAGCAAAAGGTCTAACGCAGCCAAAGCTGTAGTCTGCAAGGAAAGAGGCACAGAAGTACAACTGCTGGCTTTTCCTCCAAAAGCACCCATTTCTCTCCAAGTCTAATATCAGTCCTCAGTCCAAGCCTCCACCATCTCCGCCTGGACCACTGCCCCTACAATCCACTCTTCACACACACTCAGAGTGAGCCTTTCAAAATGCTGGCCCACTTTAGACTCCAGACCTCCAGAACCATTAAGATAAATTGTGTTGTTGTAAAGCCACTGAGTTGGTGGTAATTTGTTACAGCAGCCATAGGAAACTGATACTTTACCCAACAGGAAAAAGACCAGAAGGAGTTATGACTGGGGTTTCAAGTTCAAATGCCTTAGGGTACAAGCAGGTAAACTTAACAAGTGAAGCAGTACAAGGGGATGTTTTTCTAGAAATGCAGCTCCTACTCAGCTCTGATTCCTGTGGTGCTGGAATATAGTCCACACACTGACAACCATAACCATTTCAGAAGATAAACGTGTGTATTCATGAGAGATCACCCAATTTTTAAATGCTAGCATCTAATTCAAACAATGCAAATAATAAACATTTAAATAAAGCACAACTGTAAACTTTGGGAAGGAAACCAAGCCTTAGCCACATCTCAAAATCTAGACAAATGTACCATCTTCCACAAAGCTTTCTAACCCATCCAGCTTTCAGAGATCCCGCACATCTCTCAATTCTACAGGGCCATCCATGTTAGCATTTTTCCATGCCCTGCATTGAATGATGATAATGAATAATATTGGCTAAGATTTTACTAAACATCTACTAGTTGCCAATAACTATATTCACTTCTTCTAACTCTAATCCCCACAGCAGCTCTAGAAGGTATCATCTTCCCTAGTTAAAGATGAAAAACAAAATCCACAGAAGTAAATGACTTATTTCCCCCAAGGAACCACTGCTCTAAGTAGCAGAGCTGAGATCTAGGCTCAAGTCTGACTTTCAAAAGCTCATGCCCTTCCCAAGCTGCCAAACAACCTCCTTTGCTCTGTACAGAGACCAGGCACATCTGGTCTGCACAACTGGGTATAAACTCTGAGGTAACAAAAAACACATGGCCTGCCCTGCATTCACCTCTACCCACATAATAGACGTCTCCTACACCTAGGAGTCACACCTGGCTCCCCCACTCAGTGGCTGGATAAACCTTGGGCTTCACTTCTTCACCTGTAAAACGGGGATAATAAAAATGCCTGCCTTGGAGGGTTAAAGTGTGACATAAAGCAATTAGCAGATGCTAAGCTTTTGACAAACTGCAGCACTTATAACTATGCACCAAGTAATAGGCTAGACTCTACATAGAAAACATTAAAAAGTATCCTCTTGGAGTGGACTATCCAGCCAGTAAAATTAGACAGATATCCATGAAGTATTAGCCCTAATAAACAGCCACATAAACTATGTTGAATACACAGCATGGTACTTGCTATAGTTTCAAGGACACTCAGATCTGCCTTGAATACATCAGGCTGAGCTCAGAGGTGTGACCTGGGCCGCCATGGATAGGGGAAGAGAAGCAGAAAGCCATCCAGGGAGAGAGTAAGATGCAAGAAGGCCCAGAAGGAAGTGATCTGTGGGAGGAGACAGAGCCAGTTAGCCTGACTGCTGGGCCGGAAAGTTCAATGGAAGGGCAGCAAAGATTCCTGGAAAGGTAGGCTGACGACAGTGGCCAAGGACCTCAAACATCACACTAAGAGGCATGAACTTTATCTTGCAAGTTCTAGAGGGAGAGTAAAATTTCAAGAGGGCGCGGTGACATGACTAGAGCTGCGTTTTTAAGAAGAGCAGTCAACATGGCCACACGCAGATCAAATAGGGTAAGCAAGACTGACAGATAAATGCTGAGCTAAGGATAATTGAAGTTATTAGGGCCCATACTGGGGTGACATCTTCCACCTCCCTGACGCTTCACCCTCGTAAGCCATTGAGTCTGACACAGTGCCTCTATAAGTTTGTATGTCTGATAGACAAACTGGTCTGACACAGACATACTAGTTTCTCAACAAACTTGAAACAAAGTAAGTGAATGACTATGTATCCACAGGAAGTCCCAGAGGTTATATTTTTGAATGGAGACAAGAGCTACCTATTTATACTAAAGTAAACTTCCAGTCTTTCGCATTTTCTTCTCTCTTAAATGACACCAAGTCAAAGTATGTGGGAAAAATGAATAGCTGTCCAAAGATTCATGCCCTTTCCTTAGTGTACAGTCACTGGAAAGTGACTTCCCACCCAGAACTTAATTTCCCAAGCTCCCTTGCGTCTAGGTGGAGCCACATGACTAGTTCTCACCAATGAAATGTGATGGGAAGCGACGTCTTGGTTAGGGCAGGCAAAAATGGGTGTGCCTTCCCACACTCCTTCCCCTTCTGCCAGTTGGAATGGTGGTGTCACAGGATGGAAAGAGTCTGGATCCCTGAATCACTCTTCTTTCTACTGGAAGAAAGTCACCCACCAACCAGGAACACCCACTCTGGACCGCTACATGAGCAAGAAATAAGACCCCACAATGCCAGGCCACTGAAACTTTAAGATATGTTACCACCGCCAGCATTACACTAATTAATAGAGGGGATAAAAACACTCTGGGATAAAAAAACACTACCCTCACCTCAGGAGAGTCTGTTTAAGAAATACAAAACAAAACAGGAAGCCGATTCCAGGAGAAATGGGAGTAGGATCCAAAGAGTTTAGGAAAATCTGATTCATGTATTCCAGAAGGAGGATCCATAAACAGCCAAAAACTCAGTTGGCAGAGTCACCCCTGACAGAACACGACCCTCTGACTAAACCCATCCTGAGAGGGAAATATGGGACCTTCCAGATGGGCAGAAGAAGAATTCGGATTTCTAAAAGGCACTGTGGGCACAGCTCCAGCCCCAACCAATGATTCTCCTGGTTTGGGGCTAGGGGTGCCCACCAATCCCAACATTTGACTTACATGGCACATGAAAGTATCCAGATTACCAGAGAGAATGGACAATTCCTCCCTATAAAAGTCCCCCTGGGCCCAAACTCATTAATACCATAATGCTTAGTTAGAGTTTACTACAAAAGCAAAACAAAACAAAACCGCTCAGAGTTGCAGAGGACAGCAAGAAGCAGACCCTTGAAGTGCCAAGTCCTTGCATAATTATGCGCTTGGGGTGCATTTTCTTTTTAATACAGAACAGTGTGTGGGTGGCTGTATTAGTGTTTTGGAAAATACACAAAGGACAGAATTCAAGATTCCCCTTCATTCTCCAACACTCTCCCTTCCCCACCCATTGGAGAAATTCCATTAACCCTGAATCTAGCCTGAAATGAATTCGAACAAGAGCCACAAAGCCAGCAGCCTCTATTACTGAGGAGGCGGCTGTGGCAGGTCACACACAAAGCCAACCCTTCCTCCTGGTGCTCACAGCCCTGACAAGGACCCTGAGTCCTACTTAACAGTCACCCCAACTTGCCCCACTTCTCCACAGGAACAGAAGCAAGGAACTCAGGACTTCTCATTGCTTTCTGTAGAGGGCACTGCAAACACTTTCAGGTTCCAAACTTCCCAATGCACTCTACCATGTGCCCACAAGGTCCACCCTTGATCTGTCCTACCGCTTCTTCTCCGAACCTTTCCCCTCTTCTCTGCTCTTAAAGCCAGCACCCAAGTCCAAGCCTTCCATACCCCAATGCTGGGATCCTGCAATGGTCTTCTAACAGGCTTCTCATTCTCAGTTCCCCGTTTCTTCCTTCTCCGATCCATACTAAACACTGTTTCCTCTGAATGATCATGTAACTCTCCTGTTCAAAGACCTTTAGACCCCTCAATAGGTCACTACAAACAAAAACCTAAACTCCTGGGGAAGCCGGGATGGCTCAGTGGGTTAAGCGCTCACTTTGCAGCGCCGGGGACTGAGGATCGAATCCCGGCCCCGGCCCGTGCGGACCCATATGCTGAACTGGGAGCTCCCCCAGTTCAGTTCTCTCTCTCTCTGTCTCTGTCTTTGTATCTCTCTCTCTCTCTCTCTCTCTCTCTCTCTGTCAAAAAATTAATAAAATAAATAAATAAAAACTTAAAAAAGAACAAAAAGCTAAACTCCTGACTGTGATGGCCAAAGCCACCTATGATATGGGTGGCTCATGAATGGCCTTCACCAAGCCCCTATTTTTCTGTCTTCTTCAAGGTTATCATTATTGCTGTCCTCCTATTTCCACGAATTTGTTCATAACTCTCTCTCTGTCTCCAAGCATCTAGATTCTACCTGTTCACATTCCAATTTAAATGCACTTCCTCCACAAAGCTGTCCTTGATCCTGCCAGCTTAACATACTCCTTCTCACTTAGGATCCAGTCCACACTCTATCTAAATCTGTGCTGTCTGCTGTGGTAGTCACTAGCCCCAGGGGGCTGTGGAGTACTTGGAATGTCACTAATCCACCTGAGAAACTGAAGGTTTAATTTTATTTCATTTTAATAAATTTAAATATAAATGTAAGAACTCAAGATGCTCAAGATTCAGTTGTTAGAAAACTTTTAAGTCTGTTTAGAACAACTTGGGTGTATAAGTCTACTTCAACTGTAAATGTTATGAAATCTAAATACAGATCAAATATTTCCAGTGAACACTTCCCATTCAAACTGAGATGTTTTGTATATATAAAATACACAGTGAAATAAAAGACTTAGTATAAGAAAAAGGAATGTAAACTATCTCATTAATAAATTTTTATATTGACAATGTGTTAAATGATAATATTTTGAACATAATGGGATAAATAAAATATATTATTAAAATTAATTTCCATGTTTCCTTTTACTTTTTTAAATATGGCTATGAGAACACTTAAAATTACATGTGTGCCACACCTATTCCCACTCAACAGTGCTAATCCAGTCCTTTCCTAACATTTTGTGTTAACATCTGTGACTGTCTTATCTCTTTAATCTCTTTAAGATGACATTTTCCCTCATTCATTTCTACAGTAGTAACACTAATAACAACAATAGCACCTGATATGAGACTTATCAGGTGACAAACATGCTTTAAGCATTTATATCTATGAACTCATTTAATCCTAACAACAATCCTATGAAGTGAATGTGTCACTATCCCTTTTTGTAGATGGGAAAACTGAGACCTAAACTTAAAACTGACACTTGGGAATCTGAAGCAACTTGCCTAATGTCAAGCAGCTGGTTAGGTGGCAAACTGCAACATAACCCAGACAGCCTACAGAGCCCATGACTTACCTATATGCTAACCACCCACCCTCTGCATTTGGCCCAAGACTTAGCCCAATACTTAGTCAGGAATCATGCACCAAACACAGCACAACTCCTATCTCGCAGGGCCCGAGGCTAAGCCATAGCAAGGGATATGACAAGTAAATATCATTAAAAAAAAAAATGGTGGGGGGCAGGGGAGGAGGGAAAAGAACATCAAGAGTACAAAAACATAAGTTTGTGAGGTATAAACAAATTGTGACTTCTGCAGTTAAGAATGACAGCTAGTAAGAGCAAGGTTACCTTTTCGTGTTTTCAGGATACTGCTAGAAAACTCATTTTTCTAGGATTAGAGCCTCGGTTTCCTGATTTAGGCAGGAGCCATCCAATTCCAATATTCTGGTATCATTAGGAGATGAAGCATTGAGGAAAAGCCTGGTTTATCACCTGTGGTTTGGCCAGAGTCACAGCCATTTTCAAAGTTTAACAAGGAATTGCTTTGGGTGTATATCAGGCCCGTGTTTAGTGTCAAAGAGCATTTTAAAAACCAGTAAAGGTATTGGACCCAAACCAGCTTTATGACAAAAAAAGTTGGCTTAGAAACAGCACCCAAGACCAAGAATAATGATTATAAGGAAGTTCCATACTAGTACACATATAGGTAAAACAAAACTGAAACTGAAAGATCAACACTACAAAGCTTCTAGCACACCCTTCTCTGGAAACCTTCAACTTCTAAATTAAGTAAGACTCACAGGTCAAATCTTTACATGCAATGAGGCCTCCCTGGAGGTTAAGGTTCATAAATAAAGTACAACTATTGGGTGTCGACTGGGGCTCCATGACAGCCTGTGAGACCCCTTTCAGAGGAAATTGTGTGCTAGTGGACTGTGATGGTTAATTTTACATGTCAACTTGACTAGGCTAAGGAATTCCTAGAAAGCTAGCTGGTAAAACATTATTTCTGGCGTGCCTATGACATTGTTTGTGGAAGAGATTAACATCTGTGTCAGTAGACCAAATAAAGACCACCCTCACCAGTCAATGTGCGTGGGCAGCCCCCAATCCACTGAGGGTCTGGATAGAACAAGAAGGTGGAGGAAGGGCAAATCCGCTCTCCTGTTTAAGCTGAAACATCCATCTTCTCCTGCCTTTGGATATCAGCATTCCTGGTTCTTGAGTCTTCAGCTCAAATAGGGACTTACACCATTGGTGCCATCTGCAAGCTTAGGAAAGCCCGGTGCGGTTCCAGTCCAAACCCAAAGATCTGAGAACCATAGGAGCTAACATTGTGTGAGCCAACACCTCACAATAAATTTGTATATATATAAATATCTATATGTAATATCCTATTGGTTCTCTCTGGAGAACCCTAACTGATACAGGGGCTTACAGAAGACCCCAAACAACTACCTAATGTGCTCCAGCCACAGGAACCACCATTCACCTTGCAATACAGACACATGTATGCATATCTTAACTCTATTACTAAACTGTAAGCTTCTTTTTTTTTTTTTTATTGTTAAATTTAATGGGGTGACATTGGTTGGTAACAATTAGTTTCCCGATGTACAAGTCCACATCACATCACCCATGCATCGCATTATGTGCCCACCTCCCAGAATCAGCTCCCCCTCCACCACCATATATCCAGTGCCCACACCCACCTCCCCCCACATCTCTCCCTCCCCCCTCCTCCCCCCTCTCCAGGTAACCACCAAACCATTGAGTGTGTCCATAATGCTGGTGCCCTCTCCCACCTCCTACCCCTCTCTCCTTCCCCCCTCCTCCCCTTCCCTCGGGCAATCACCAAACTATTGAGTGTGTCCATAGGTCTCTGTGTCTTTGTTCCTTTCAGTTTCATATTCCACCTATAAGTGAGGTCATATGTTTCCTGATTCTTTCAGTCTGACTTATTTCACTTAATAAGATGGTTTCTAGGTCCATCCATATTGTCACAAATGACTGTATTTCATCATTTCTTATCGCTGAGTAGTATTCCATTGTGTAAACGTTGTAAGCTTCTTGAGACCAGGACCATTCTCACCTTTGTGTCATGTACCATAACTAAAGCATAGATGACTCTATGGAAGAACAGCACTTTGTATACTGTCTCATCTCTCTACTAACCCATAAGCCCAGTGAGGGCAGAAATTCAGTCTTAAATTCATCTTTGTAGCTCTATAGTACCATGACCACATACGGTAAAGGCATGCAAATACTTGCCAACTCAATGGCCTAAAAGACTAGAGCCTAGAATCCTTTCATTCTCCCGCCTTTCAGCCCCATAACATGAGGTCTCCAGCTTGTAAAACCCAACTCGCCCATATTTAACTCACTAGTGTTCTCAGAACCAAAGAGCACTTACTGAGTATTTACTGAGTAGCTTCAATTAAAGGTCATGGTTTGGGGGAAGGAGAGGGTGATATTCAGAATCACCCCTAAAACCTGCTAGGGTGAAGAGCAATAACAACTTTCTGGCTGCTCTTCTGGACATGCCAGAGGATGAGACAGTCTGGATGGGAAGAAGGACAGACAACTTCACTAGGGATAAGGTGTCACACAGCAACCGAAAGGTCCAGAGTTCTGCCCCTTCATGTGTCCACTAATTCTTCCACAACTTACTGAAAGCTAGTGATATTCACTGGAAACAAGGAAACAAGAACCAAATCAACAGGCATTCCGTGGGACCCTACTGAGCACAGGTCCTTGTGCCAAGCCATGAAGGACATGCTTAGTTGTGGGTGGACAACTAGAATCCAATAAGCACACTGGGTCTGGGGGAAGAAAATGAAATGAGAGGCTGATGGGTTCCATCACTGGCCCATCTCCACTCAGTACCTGGTGGGCATCTCCCGAAGGAATGATGTAGGCCTGGATCGGTTCTGTCACATACTCCAAGTTCCTCATGGCTTGTCTCAGCTGCCGAAGCAGCTCTGAAGTTACCTTTGGAGCCATTCTGCTGTCTGCAACAACAGGAGAGTTTGTTTCAAAACCACCCTGCCCCATGCAGCTCAATGACAACTCAAAGGGAGACCAAGAGAAGCACCTGCCATGTTCTGCCCCATTCCCAGATGTACCTCCAAACTGACCACCTCACCACCAGACAAAAACTAAAGCTGCCAGAAACCCTCTGCTCAGTGTACTCATCTCTCCCTGCCCCAGCCCCCAGCAACAAATCTTTTTACTATCTCCATAATTTTGTCTTTTCCAGAAAGTCATACATTTGGAATTGTGCAGTATGTAGTAGCCCTTTCAGATTGGCTTCTTTCACTAAACAATATGCATTTAAGGTTCCTCCATGCCTTTTTATGGCTGGATAGCTCATTTCTTTTCAGCGCTGAATAATAATCCATCGCCTGGATACACTATACTATATTTATCTATTCACTTCCTGAAGGATAACTTGGTTGCTTCCAAATTTTGACCCTTATGAATAAAGTTGCCATAAACATCCATACACAGGTTTTTGTGTGGACATAAGTTTTCTACTCCTTTGGGTAAATACAAAGGAGCATGGATTATATCTAATATATGTACCATGTGGCAAGAATACATTCAGTTTTCTAAGAAACTGTCTTCCAACCTAGCTGTACCATTTTGCATTTCCACCATTAATAAATAAAAATTCCTGATGCCCCACATCCTCACCAGCATTTGGTATTGTCAGTGTTTTGGATTTTGCCAACCCATTTTTTTAAATAAAAAATGTTTTACTTAACCAAAAATGTTCTAATGCACAGGGGTGTCAGTGGTGTCCAACCTTTTGGCTTCCCAGGGCCACACTGGAAGAAGTACTGTCTTGGGCCACACATACTCATAAAATACTCTAACACTAACAATAGCTGATGACCTAAAAAAAGTCGCAAAAAAATCTCATAATGTTTTAAGAATTTGTTGTTGGGCCACATTCAAAGCCGTCTTGGGCCATGGGTTGGACATGTCTGCTCTAAGTAATAGTTCTAGTGAAGCCATTATACTACAGGTTATCTTCAAGTAGTGACACCCTGACTCACTGTGGCTTGGATCCTATTAGGTGCAGATCCTTTTTTGGTTCTTGTTCCTTCACATTTTCATCTGCTGCTTCTCCTTCATGATGAGCAGCCCCTTGGGTTTCCATACCTCATGGTTATCTGCAGTAGATGCCCCTATTAAGGTACCATACTGATCTTGGGACTCACTGAAAACATGCTCTATCCATAATCTGCAGCAAGGGCAACTTCAATCCAGGGCTCAAGGCTTTGCCTCAGGAGTCTCCAAAGGACAGGAATACTCAGAGAGAGTCCCTGGAAATGGTCCTATTCACAATTCAAACATGTCCGTGTTCCCTGCATTACAGCTGCTTCTGAATACTTTTCCAAGGGGCATCCTTTCCTTTTGTCTGATGTACTTAGCCTACAATTTCTCGTCTATCTGAAAGAGGGAACAGAAGTATCTGGTCTGACCTAAGCTTATATGTCAACAACTCCACTGTGACCTCATAAGCATGCCAGCATCTGAAAACTTTACTATGACATCTTTCAGGGGGTTCAAAATAAATAGACAATGTGTTTCTAAAGCCTATTTCTGAGCAACTTAGCATTCTTAGAGTCAAGCAAAACTGCAGACGTCCTAGTAGTATTTCAACTTTGAACTACACATTAGAACTACCAGGGGAACTTCTGATTTCATTAGTATGGAGTGCAGCTTGGGCATCTGAAATTTTAAAAAGCAAATATATGATAGAAGCCAATATACCTTCTTTCAAGATCATTAATTTCCTTATAGAATCTGGCTTCTATGGACTTTGATAGCAGTGATTCAGTGTTTATAGCACAGACTATATGTAGTATGTATTAACATTATTGGTCACTAATTTCATGAATAAAGTCAATAGGACCAATGGCAAGCACAAAATCTGCAATTACAAACTTCAAACTATCAAAAGTAAAACAAAATGGAGCCAGTCACACACCCTCTGCTTCCTGGTACCACAGGCCACCCCTTACCACCACATTCTATCTTCATAACTATCTCCTGTCTCATCACCACATTCCCCTCCTCATGGGCCTCTTCAAAACCATTGTTCCATCAGCTTTACTCTACTACAGTGGCATTTTCACACTTCCCTCTACAATGCCACATGCACCCATCACCACTCTTAACACTTCTGCTCCTTCCTCCCCATCCTTCATGCCCTTCACATTTGCTTGTTGTCCTTGGTCAGACACAGCCAATACTTTGTCACCTATATCAAATACAATGAAAGAACTTCCAGTACCACAACCAACAATTAGGACGTGGTAAGGGACAATAGCACAACAGCAAAGGTAGAGAAGACAGCAACATACAACAGCTGAGGCAATACGCTGTGACAGTAGAGGTGAACACAATGAGCAACGTGGCTAAACAGCTGTAGTCACAAGGACAAGGAGGGTCCTTGAAAGAAACTGAGTGGGGGAAGCTGGGATGGCTTAGCGGGTTAAGCACTTGCTTTGCAGCCCAGGGGCTTGAGGATCGAATCCCGGCCCCAACCCATGCGGACCCATATACTGAACTGGGGTGTGCTCCCAGTTCAGTTCTTTCCAGGGCCTATGTGGGAGGCTCCCGGCCCAGTTCCTGCCCTGCACAGCCCCGCGCCCACCTGTGGAGTGAAACTATATGGAAAACTAATGCTGTCAACTATGGAGACTGCTCTGGGCCCTCCCCCTTCTCTCTGTCTCTCTCCGTCTGTCTCTCTCTCTATTGAAAAACAATAAAAATAAATCTTTAAAAAAAGTAATTGAGTTGGTGAGCAGCTAGTGCTGAGGAGGGGAAAATGTGGTGCAATTATTAAGACACCGACATTGAGGTAGCAGCAGTTGAAAAGGCACTCAAGATGGCGGAAATAAAAGGCATGGCTGGTGACCCTTGTAGGGTAATTCTGATGAGGATTAAATGGGTTACTATACATAAAGTACTTAGAAACAGTGCCTAGCACAT
The DNA here is from genome assembly GCA_004027555.1 of Craseonycteris thonglongyai. Taxonomy (NCBI): domain Eukaryota; kingdom Metazoa; phylum Chordata; class Mammalia; order Chiroptera; family Craseonycteridae; genus Craseonycteris; species Craseonycteris thonglongyai. The sequence continues at coordinate 67,692 of PVKE010001492.1, forward strand.
AGTAAATGTTATATGCTTGCAAGTTAGATGCACGGAAGTAACTAACTATAAAAGCAATGTGATAAATGGTGCAACAGATGTATAAACTGCTTCTCCCTAAGGCAGAAACCATGTCACCTTCATCTCTGAATCCATATATCTAGCCCAGCACCTAACATATACACATGCTCACTCAAAGATAGCTGAATGAATATCACAACTTTGTGTCTATGACCTTTTCAGACTCCATATATAAACAGTAATGAACCTTCAGTGAAAGAAAGCTAGGATCTTAGAAGATGCCATATTATAGCATCTGTTCATTCCACATCCCATTACTTTTCAGAAATGTTAGAAGCAGCCAAGAGCTAATCAGGGTGTGCTGGGAAGTGGAAAGCCAAGAGCAACAAACCTAGTCCATGATGTAACATTAGCCCATGCACTGCCAGGTATTTTCAAATCATGCTTTAAAATGGATGACTCATTTAAAAGTCTCTTGCATATGTGGGTCTGCTTTTAGAAATAAGTTCCTAAACCCTCAGCCTGTATCACAAACAAGACTATTCACTGTCTGGAAGTACATGAAAAGCACACCCTATCGACCTCACTAGGTGGCTAGAATTTAACATGAAAACATGTGTGAAAGCACCATGCACAGTATCTGGTATGTTGTAGAAGCTCAAGAAATATGATTTGAATCTGGTTCTGAAGCATCAGCTGGGATCCCTAAATACCTTGTTATACCAGAAGGGGCTGGTTTACTCTTCAGCATCTTAACACATGCACAGAGGCCAAGCTGCTATTCCAGCATCAATAGCTTTAGGCATGGTGGTTTGTTTCTCTGTCCCACCACTGAGAGAGGGCTAAGGGCTTTATACTGTACATATATAGTGGCTAATTCTCACAATAATCCTCCAAGAGAGGGCTCACTATTCCCATTTTACAGAGAAAGGAGTAGGAGTTAAATACTTGCCCAAGTCTACTGAATCATCAGGATCAGGACCTCAGGTCTGTCTAATTACCATAGTCCATGCTCTGTTATACTGTGTGATCTAGGGGACATACATAACAGATGCTCTCTTAAAGCTTTCTAAGATCGACAGCATCAAAACAAGTGGGTTCAGGATTCTAGCTGGGATCTGCAATCTCAGACAACTGAAGCTCCCTGACCCTCTCTATTTCTTCATATATAACTAAAAGGAAAGTCTCTGCAAACTCTAAATTGTGGTGATTCTATCAGCTTTCCTTTCTTTACTTCCTCTTTTTCCCATTCCCTCTTCCTCTCCTCCTTCCTGACATGGCCGAAAATGTGTTGCATATATCTATATTTTTAAAGAAAAAGTACCTAAAATTGCATGTAAACACAGCACTGATATTCCAAAGAGTAATCAGTAATGGTATGTGCTTCAAGGGATCAATTTTTTTAGTTTGCTAAAAGGAAACATCATGGTTCTCCAGGGGAGTCCATAAAAAAGCACTGGCTTACATGGGATAGAAATATAGAAATACACCACATCTCAGAATTCAGGTTTCTGGCAATTCAAAAATACAACTAATCAGTTTTGAGGAGAAAGCATAGTTCTAGAAATTTTTCCCTAAAAGATTTTCCTCAAAGCACATTCTATTTATAAAGCACAATCATGGTATATCAGAAACTATTCTCATTTCATTAATTATATGAGGAAAATTGAAAGCTAAGGCAGTCAATATAGAATTATATTAGAGAAAATAAACTAGGATATTTTTTCAATAATAACCTATCACCACCACCACTCCTGGAATGGTAAATACAAAAACTATAATTCTCTATCTTACTACCTAAAAAATAGTAGTAAATATATAGAAACAGTAACCAATTCCCAGAAAACCGAAGAACAAAATAATTTTTAATTTCCAGATATACGTCCTCCCACCCCCAGTCATGATCAATTATTAATCCCTTACCTTCTCTCTTTTCTCCCAACTTGAGAGAAAAACATTAGGAGGATCTCAAATCCTTTTGAGATGTTCCACCTAATAAAAGGCAAAATTATTACCTGTTTCCACACCTGGTTCTCTTGAATGTGTCACCTCGTTAGGTCCAATTATTCTTAAATTTTTCAGCTGAAAATCTCGGTGACACGCCCTTAAGAAGAGAAAGAACAGAATATTTCAGACTTTGACCAGAGTAAACGAAGTAAACGTGGCAAGGCTTAGTCAGAGAGAACTTCAACTTGACTTAGAAATTTTCCTGTCGTGGCAAGGCTTAGTCAGAGAGAACTTCAACTTGACTTAGAAATTTTCCTGTGTGTGTTGGAAGAACTCTTACCCCAGTATCAGTGACGAAATAAATAAAAGCTTCAGCTAAAGCCTGCAGATAAACCTTCACCAGAGCAGGCAAACTTTCTCAGGCCTAGACTCTATTTCATGAATTCTCTTTAGCTAAGTCTAATCTCTTGTTTAACTAGTATAAAAAGATTTTATTTGCCATAACTATATTGTCACATGTACAAGTTCTATTTGGTTGTTATTTAAATTTGCCTATTCTTTCTTCATGGTGTCCTATTCTTCCACTATGGTTTCTATTCCCTCTTAGCTTTAATTATCTGGGGCTCTTATTTTATAATTCATTTCAGACTTTCCAGTAGAAGGTTTGGTGGGTCTGCTGGCTCCTCTGTAATCTTTTAGTAAGAGCTTATCTTCAGTAAGAGTATTTTATCTATGAAAATGAGACATGCCCTACATATGTACAAGCACTACTGTCACTATCATTTGCTTCTGAGATTAATTTTCATTTTAACTTCTTAGCTAGGAGATTTGTACATAAGTCTCCTATCCCCATATGTGGGTAGTCTGACACACTGGTTCCCATATGTGGAAGGCCCATTGTTTCTGATTACCTCCCCAAAGCTCAGCTTTTCAGCTAAGTTCCCCTAAATTCAAGTTTTAAGTTCCACTAAATTTCTGGAACCTGATGATTTTTCATTCTTTTAAGTTGATCAGTCAACAAACATTTATTGAGAATCTTCTATAATCCAGGCCTATTCTAGATACAACAATGAACAGAAGAGGTTTACATGCGGGGTTGGGAAAAGGAGAATACTGGGAGAAAAGGAAAGACAACAGACACAAAACAAGAATACAGTATGTCAGGTAGTAAGGATGTGTTCTACGAAAAAAAATAATAATAAAACAGGGAAAGGGAAAGGGAGTGTCAGAGACTTAAGGGGAAAGATTATTTGATACGGGGTTGCCAGGCAAGGCCTCTTTTCTAACAGATGACACTTTAGCAGAGACCTAAAAAAACTGAGGGATCAAGCCGTGTTGATGTCTAGGGAAAGAACATTTCAGAAAAGGAACACAGGGAAAGCTGGGATGGCTCAGCGGGTTAAGCGCTCGCTTTGAAGCCTGGGGAACCGAGAATCAAGTCCTGGGGCTGGCCCATGTGGACCCACATGCTGAACTGGGGTGTGTCCCCAGTTCAGTTTTTGCTAGGACCTATGTGGGAGGCTCCCGGCCCAGTTCCTGCCCTGTGCAGCCTTGTGCCCACCTGTGGAGTGAAACTATATGGAAAACTAATGTCAACTATGGAGACTCTCTGGGCCCTCCCCCTTCTCTCTGTCTCTCTCTATCTCTGTTTCTCTCTGTCAAAATTCAATAAAATAAATCTTAAAAAAAAGAAAAGGATCACAGCAAGTGCAAAGGCCCTAAGGTAGGAGTGTGCCTGGTATATCAAAAGGAAAGCAAGGAGGCCAATGTGTTATGGTTGTATGTGTTGAAAGATGGGGAAGTAAGCAGTTAGGAGACAAGATCAGAGAAGCAATGAGGAGCCTGTTAGAGGCTACAAAACGGGTTCTAGATTTTATTCAATTATGAACTTAAAGGTAATTTTGTTATCATTTTACCACATTTTCATGTGTTAGTAGAGGGAGAGGGGTCCACATTAGCTCAATCCACTACACAGCTAGAACCAGGAGACCAAACATTATCACCAGTCACTCCAGGTCTTCTCTCAGACGGCTGTTACTTTACTTTTGTTGGACAGAATAAGATGTTCTTTACTGGAGGAACCCTATATTCTTTCATTGAAAGTAAAACATCTCAAATCTGCTTATAAACGCAAATATCTACAACAAAATACTAGCAAACTAAATCCAGTAAAAAAGAATCATATAGCATTCCAGGAATACACGGTTGGTTCAACATCAAAAAGTAATGTAATACACAGTGTCAACAAAATAAAAACAAAAACTACATGATAACCTCAACAGAAACAGAAAAGGCATTTGACAAAATCCAACACCCCTACACAATAAAAGTACTCAAAAACTATAACAGGAACTCCTCAGCCTAATCAAGAATATTACAAAACCCGTATCTAATATCATCCTTATTGTTAAAAGGCTGAATACTCTTCCCCTAAAATCAAGAACAAGACAGAGGAGAAGCCAGGATGGCTCAGTGGATTAAACGCTCACTTTGCAGCCCCAAGGACTGAGGACTAAATCCTGGCCCTGGCCCTTGGGAACCCATATGCTGAACTGGGGTGTGCTTCCCATGCAGGAGGTCCCCAGTTCGATTCTCACTCCCCACCCCAACCCCGGTTCAGTCCCTGACTCTAGGAGGCATGCCTCCCATGGAGGAGGCCCCTGGCCCAGTTACCACCCTGCACAGCCCCCACCCACCTGTATGGAATTGAAACCATGTCGCAAACTGATGATATACAACTATGGAGACTGCTCTGGGCTCTCCCCCTTCTCTCTGTCTCTCTCTGTCAAAGAACAGTAAAATAAATCTTGGGGGGAAAAGAAAAAAGAACAAGGCAGAGATGTCCATCTTGCGACTTCTAGTCAACATTGTACTAGAGGTTCTATCCAGGGCAATTAGGCAAGAAATCAAAATAAAAGATATTAGAAAAGAAGTAAAACTACCTCTATTTGCAAATGGCATTATCTAGAATATAGAAAATCCTAAAGAATCTACAAAAAAAAGAAAACTTAGAGCTAATAAACTCATCAAGAATGCAGGATACAAAACCAATATACAAGAACCAATTATATTTCTATATACTTGCAATTATATTTCTATATACTTGCAATTTCTATATTTTTGAAGAATAAAAAATGAAATTGACATACATTTAATCAAAACCATAAATACCTAGAAATAAATGTAATATAAGAGATGTAAAACTTATACTCCAAAAACTACAAAATATTGACAGAAATTAAAGACCTAGAGAAACAGAAAGACATCCCATGTTCAAGGACTGGAAGATTTAATATTGTTAAAATGACAACACTCCCCAAAGTAATCTACAGTCAGCGCAATACCCATCAATTTCAGCTAGCTTCTACACAGAAACTGACAGATCCTAACATTCACATGCAAATGCAAGGAATCCAGAATAAGGAAAACAATCTATCTAGAAAAAGAACAATGTTGGAGGAGTCACTCTTCCTAATTTCAAAACTAACAAAACTACAATAAACAAAACAGTGTGATATTGGCATAAGAATAGTTCAATAAAATAGAATTGAGAGTTTAGAATAAACCCTCACATTTACTGTCAGTTAATTTTTGACAAAAGTACCAAAACCATTCAATGTAGGAAAATATTATCTTCAACAAATGATGCTGGGAAAACTAGACATCCAAATGCAAAAAAGTGAAGCTGAACCTCCACCCTCACATCATTTACAAAATTTAACTCAAAATCGATCAAAGATATAAATGCTTCCTTAGAAGAAAAAACATAGGCATAAACCTGCCTGACCTTTGATTAGGTAATAAGTTCTTAGCTATGACATCAAAAGCACAAACAACAAAATAAAAGAGATATACTGGACATAGTTAAATAAAAGACTTTTGTGCTTCAAAGAATACCATCAAGAAAGTGAAAAGAAAGAAGCCACAATGGCTCAGCAGGTTAAGCACTCACTTTGCAGCCCTGGGGACCAAGGATCGAATCCCAGCCCTGGCCCGTGCAGACCCATATCCTGAACTGGGGTGTGCTTCCCATAAGGGAGACCCCCAGCCCAGTTCCCACCCTGTGCAGCCCCCACCCACCTGTGTGGAATGAGACCATGTCGAAAACTGATGATGTACAACTATGGAGACTACTGTAGGCCCTCCCCCTTCTCTCTGTCTTTGTCTCTCTCTGTCAAAAACAATAAAATAAATCTTTAAAAAACAAAAAAAGAAAGTGAAAAGACAATCCATAAAATGGGAAAAAAACATTTTCAACTCATATAACTGGTAAGAGTCTAGTATCCAGAGTACATAAAGAACTATTAACAATTTTTTTTTAAATGGTCAAAGATTCTAAACATTTCTCCTAAAAAGATATACAAACAATAAGCACACAAAAAAGATTCTCAACATCATTATTCATTTGGGAAATCAAAACTACAATTAGATACCATTTTACACGCACTAGGAAAATTATAATAAAAAAGAAAAAGACAGTAACAAGTATGGGCAACACTGTGGGGAAATAAAAACTCTCAGATATTGCTGGTGGGAATATAAAATGGTGCAGTGGTTTTAGAAAACAGCCCAGAGTTCCTCAAAAAGTTAAATATAGTTTCCCTTTGATCCAGAAAGTCCACTCAGGTGTGGAAAATTTTAAATCTAAGTCCATACAAAAACTTGCACACTAATGTTCATGACAATATTGTTCATAATATCCAAAATGAAGATCAAACCACTTGCTCAAGGCCTCACAGCTATTTAGCAATAGAGCGAATCTAGAACTGGACTCTAACTTCCAGTGCAGTGCTCTTATCCTTCTCAGGATTTCTTCAGCCTACACCTTCTCAACACCATTATGTGCCACGAGGTGGGTCAAGGGGAAAGAAGCGTGCAGAGAACTCCCTGTTCAATCTTTGCATAAGATGGTTATGGCATAGTTTTCTCCCTCTCTTTTTAAAGAAATTCCACAAGGGTTCTAGTCTTCCAACCCTTTCCTGGAGCCCATGATGAGAATGATACATGCCTATCACTCAGGATGGAGTTAAAAAAAAGGGGGGGGAATAAGATGTTTAATCACACCTCATAAGGTGAGACAAGGGTAGACTGGAACAAATTCTAGGGTGGGGAAGTGGGTGATGCTATCTTTGCCTACCCAGAATCCATCCCTACTTCTTTTGATCAGAACACCCTGGTTTTCTGTTTGAGTATGCCCCTTCTCGATTTTCAGTCCATAGCACTGGGATGAGTTACAGCCACTCACCCACCAAGTTCTGGGACCCAGCCCTAGTCAATCCATCCCTCCAGCCTCAATGACTGGGTCAGGGATGGTCATAAGGATCAAGTCAGCCCATTATGAATCAGATTGAAATTTATGCTTCAACCATTAAGTAAGACGACTCTATTTCTGTTGGGGCTGTAAGCCTAGAACTATCATAACCTGCCATAAAGCAAGTCTTATCCATCAATGAAACCAACTATGAAGAAATCAGAACCAATAGATGCAAAAGAAAGGCAAGTCTGATGCCATTGTTGGTCTCCTGGACTCAGATGCACTAGGATCCAGCTCAACCCCTCTATACCTAAGTCAATTTGATTTCAGTTTCCATCACCTAACCTGAATCATTTTTATACTGAATGGCACTCAAATTCTGCCACTAGGAGAGGTGCCTGGAGCCAATGGCCTCCCTTCCCACAGCCTCTTGGTGGCCTCTTGGGTGATATAAGAAGGCTGTATCAGCTGATACTGATGTTGACCCTTCTGCTCCTAAAATGTTATTAATTCTATGAACCCAGAAAAAGGCCACCTTGGTTCTCAAAGGCTACTTCACCTAGGGCATAACTCATTGTGTGCCTAATCCCATTTCCTGCATTTAACTTGCAGGCAGCTCCTTTCACATGCAAGTTTTGCCACACCTCACCATACTCTTCCACAAGGCAGGCATGCTTCTCATCCCTAACACGCTATAGCAAGGGTAAGTCCAGGTCAAGGTCAGCTTGAGATCTGGCCACTCACAAACACAAGTACAAGTCATGTTCTGTGTTCAGCAAGTAGGCCTGATCACGCTGCCAAGTGAGTTCATTCAAGTTTCAAATGGCTGGAGGATGAATGAACCCATGTGGATCTATAGGGAGTTTGGCTTCTGGCCTTTGTGATCTCTGAATGTATCTCTCAGTCTCCCAATTTGTTAGCTGCTCTGATAAGTATACTCTGGGGGGGAGGGGGGGGAGAATAGGCTAAAACGTACTTAATGTCAGACTGGGGACTTACCCTTCTCATCTCCCTCTATCAGGGAGAAAACAGGTCAAGTTCTTGGTGGGGTTTTCCTTATGCAGACTTTTGAAATCAAATGGGTAAGGGGCCGGCGGTTGCCTATCTTTGTAATGGTGACAGGTCAGTAAGGCGAAATGCAGGTGTCAGTATAGTCTGAGTTGTAATTTGAAGATTAGATTCTCAGGGGTAGAGGGGAGAAGGCGGGGACTCGCTGACCTCCCTGGACCCCGGGAGGAGCCCGTACGAGTCAACTTCCTGCAAAAGCGGGGCCTTCCTGATGGGCCGGGGGCCGCGATGGCCACCGCCCCCTTGGGCCAAATGCCGCAGCTCCACGGACACACTCATCCGTGGACTGGGCTCAGGATGCCTGGGGTGCCTGCGGCCTCGCGGGAAATAAAGCAGAACTTGCCCGATTGCATGGCTCCCTCCCCCTGCTCTCGCTCTGGGGTTCGGGCAAGCACCAGCTCTCGCCAGGCTGCAGTGGGCCGCCTGCAGGTCCTCACTCGCTCGACCCGCTCGGACCTGCCCTTCGGAGGGCCACACGCGCGCCCAGGCCCGGGGAGCCGCGCGCTGCTCCGATGCCGGCTCCCCGGCAGTCCCCTCACCTTACTCGCGGTGCTTTTCTGGAGGCTGCCATTCGGTAGTGACGTGCCCCGACACACGTAAGGGAAGCGCAGACCAGCTGATCACCCGCGGAAGGGCTGGAGGACAGGAGGCCGGCGGGTGCGCAAGCAGCCAGCGCGCAGCGGCACGGCCACGCCCCCTCAGTGCACCAGCCACGCCCCCCAGTGCGCCAGCCACGCCCCCGTGCAGAGCGCTGGCTCTGGGGCCCCGCCCACCCTCAGGCTCCGCCCACCCGCCCTAGTCTCCGGCGGCGCGGTCCTAAGGCGGCTCCTGGCCTGTGTTTCCGCCCAGCGGTCGTTATATTTATTCCGTGCTGGGAGTTAGAGGGTGGACGCCGTGCCCCGGCGCGTGTTTTCTGTTCATTTTTCTCAACATTCCCCAAAGAGAAAAAAGGGAGTTGCCGAGTGAAGGGACTGCGGCGCGATGAGTGGCCCGCCTGGGATGTTCCTGCCTTTAGTTGGGCGGAGAGGAGGGTCACGTGGTCTCTTATGGCCTCACCTCCGCATATTCTCACCTGAGGCTTTAGAGATGTCCCCAGAATCACTTCTCCAGACAGCTTCAAAATCCAGCTGCCCACTCCACTTGGATAACTAATAGGTACCCCAAATCTTAACATGTCCGAATGACACTCCTGGCGCAGCACACCAAAACAAAAACGTGCTCCACCAAACAGTCTTCACCGTCTCAATCAGTGGCTGCTCCATTTTTTCAGATGCTCAGTCCAAAATCCTAGAATCAGACCTGCCTCCCCTTTCACACCCCACATTCACTCAGAAAATCATGTTGGCCCTTTAAAGTAGATCCCTAATCCGATCACTTCTCATCACCGCCAGCTGTACCCATTCTGGTCTGTCACCATTGACCCACCCATGTGATTGATTACACTGGCTTCCCTACTGCCACCAGGCACCTGCACAGTCTAACCTAAACATAGCAGCCATGACAGTGCTTTGGAGTCTGAGATCATGTGCCTACTCCGCTTAGCATTTGCCCATGACTTCCTTGTTTCAGTCCAGATAAAAGCTCTACTTCAGGGGTGTTCAATCTTTTGGCTTCCCTGGGCCACATTGAAAGAAGAAGGACTGTCTAGGGCCACAGATAAAATACACTAATGAGAGCTAATGAGCTAAAAAACTTTTAAGAAAGTGTACAAATTTGTGTTGGGCTGCATTCAAAGCCATCCTAGGCCACATCTGACAGACTGCAGGTTGGACAAGCTTGCTCTGCTTGATCTACCCCAACCTTATTTCCTTCTGTTCTCACCTTGCTCACTCTTTTCCAGCTAAACCTGCCTCATTGCTGTCTTTGAAAAAGCAGACACACCCATGCTACAGTTTTCACAAGCTCTTCCCCCAAATACATGGGCACCCTGTCTTTACTTTTCCCTCACCTTGCTTTCAAATCTTCACTCAAGTATCACCTCCTCACTGAGGCCTACCCTGACCACCCTATCTATAATTGTAAACTGCCCAACATTTCTGATCCTCTTTACTCTGCTCTATGTTTATAGTACTTATTATAAGTAGATAAAATTCCACTTATATGTATTATATTCATCTCCCTTACACACACACACACACACAAAACATAGGCACCAGTGCAAAAAATGTGTCTGTTTTGCTTCATGATGAACAATACCTGGTGTATAGTAAGTTGTCATGTATTTTCTACATAAATGAATGTCCCCAGAATATACAGTCCTCAAGAGTAGGAACAGTGGCTGTCTTGTTCATTGTTATATCCCTGGTGTTTAGAACAGCACCTGGTGTTTACAGAGACAGCTCTTAAGAAATATTTGCTGAATGAAAGTGACCATGTTTTAAAAGGTGATCTACACCTCTTGCTTTGACCTTGGTGGAGGCCTAATACACCTGTAATCAAATAGGTTCTGCTGCCTTCGAGAGCCCAAAGTTCTAGTTGTTATTCAATAAGCATTCGGACAAGCTAAGTTCGGCCCTATATAAAAAAGTATGAAAGAACTAAAAGATGTGGCACCTTGGAAAGCAGCAGACATCTGTTTCATTTCCCCATATTTATGGAGCCAAAAAGAGAGAGCTTGCACATAAAATGACTGGTTCCAGCCCACATCTGAAAGATGGTGGGAAAGATTAAGTTGTAAGAGAAAAAAGATGTCAGAGAGATAAGTAGAACCTAAAGGGAACAGGTATTTTGCAATTGTGTTGCCTAGGAGGAGTCTGCTCAGAATTTATGGCATCTGGCTTTAGGGGAGAAAAAGAGAAATACTTTGTGTTCTCTGAAACAAATTTGTAGTCCCTTTTGCAGTATAACAAACAGCCTTCCCCCTACTGAACTTCTTTCAGCAGAACCTCCGGGAGAAGTTGAGCCAAATTATCACCAGAGGGTAAGAACACTGGGATTATGTCAGGCTCTGCCCACATGTTTGAAGAGGTGGAACAGTTACAATGACTATCATTTTCTGAGTGCTATGTGCCTAGTCCACAATGACCCAATGAGTGAAGGACTCATCCTCATTTAACTGATTGAAGAGACAGGTTTACAGAGATTAAGTCACCTGCCCAAAGCCCAGAGGCTAATAAGTGATGGGGCCGTGGTGTACATTCAAGCAGCGGGATGGATTCCTAGCCCCCAAACACTGAATCACTAAGTTATATGGAAGGAACACTAGAAGTCATGTCATCCAACCAACCCAGTGGAAGAGAGAGGCAGCCAGATTCATCCTTCATTCAAACACAGACTGAATAGGTTTTAAATGTAGCCAGAAATATTGTGTTAAAGCATGGGTTAAATTGTGTCCTCCCAAAATTCATATACTGAAGCCTAAACCCCAGTAACTCAAAATGTGACCTCATTTAGATAGGGGGTCATTGTGGATGCAATTAGTTAAAATAAGGTCATACTAGAATATGACTCTCATGTAATATGGCTCGTGTCCTTATAAAAGGGAAAAATTTGAACACAGAAAGAATACCATGTGACAATGAAAGCAAAAATCAGGGTGATGTATCTACAAGCCGAGAACACCAAGAGAGGCCGGGAACAGATTTTCCTTCATGGCCCTCAGAAGGAACCAACCCTGCAGATGGCTTATCTTGGACTTCCAGACTTCAGACCTGTGAGACAATAAATTTCTGTTGAAGCACACCAGTTTGTGGTACTTTGTTATGAAAGCCCTAGGAAACAATACAAAATGAGTTCTAAATGTCCAAGGGTTTTATGAACTGTGGCACTGTTATTCTGGCCACACAATATTCATCTATTCTCCTTCTGGTTACCATCCTCCTATTTCTTTGCCTCTGAGCATCCATCCTTCCCTCCTTCCCACCTTCCTTATTCTGTTATCTTGATGAAACCCTTGGATTTCAGGATTCTATGGTGACCCAGGGATAAACCACGGGGACAGGCTTAGGGATTGCTATGGGTCAGTGCAGTGACATTTTCATGGTGAGTTATGGAACAGAGCACTGCTCTCTTCTGCCAGGTAAGAGCCTGGATGCATAAACTGCAAAGTTGCTGTCTCCACATGCAACAGGTAAATGGCACCGAAGCAGCAGAAGGTGGAGCAAAGAGAGAGGAAGAAAAGTAGAAACCTCATATGTTATTTGAGCCCCGAATCCTACCATGCCTGAAACTAGATTTCTTACTGGACTTTTCAATTGTCAACCAAAAAGTTTCCTTTTGTGTTTAAGTCAGTTTGACATGGATTTTCTATTACTTACAATGAAGACTTCTCACTGTATCATGTTAAGTATGTTCCATCTATGCAACTGAATTTGATACCTGGAACAGATATAATTTTTTAATATTGATAATTAGTTATGAACTAAGAAATGGAACGAGTAAATTACAAAACAAGGTAATATCCCATTTTTATAATATAATATATATACTGATGTAGATACATTTTTAGAATTAAAAGAAAATGACCCACAAAAATATTAACAGTGCTTTTTTGAAGAATTCGGTGTGATCTTAATTTTGCTATCATTTCTGGATTGTTGTTTTTCTGAGATTTTTTTTTTTTTAATTTAAAAGAAACTTAAAATACTCATCATTTCTCTGACCTTTCTCCTTTGAAGATAGAATGAAGGACCTGTCCAGTATTCATATTGATAACTAGTTGATGGCCTGACCATTGACTGGGGTCTGGAGGTGGGAACAACATCCTTTTTGATAAACCCCCAGATGAAAGGACTGGAAAAAAAATAGAAATTCTTATAGGACATCAAACAAAACTACAACTTCAGAACACAATTTTAACATTTTCAAACATATCAACTTGTTCTAATAAAACTAATAGTTATAGGAACAGTAATGAGTGTCTCATAAATTGTTAGTTATAACATGGCCTTGTTTTTTTATAAAGTTAACTGAAAGATAGGCTTGTTGGTTACACCCTAGAAAGGAATGAAAGAAGAAAAGCCAAATTTCAGGACTGTAAGTCTGCCAGAACAATGTACTGTAAATTAAGGGTGGGAGAATGCATTTGGCTCAGTTCAGAATCCACTCACCCTTTGTATTCAGTGAAAACTGAACTCAGACCTTTTGATATCTGAGTTCCATTTACTCTTGGCAAAGTTCACTTCTCTGGTTTAAATTAAAAAAAAGAATAGAAAATGGCCCAGAGGGTTTCTTGGACATCAAATGGTTCTTGCACAAACAACATATTGATGAGCTAAGTGTAAATGAATCAGAAACTTAACAGAGTAAGTGACTCTGAAATACACAAACCCTCCCATGCTATAGAAAAAAAAAGCTCAGGGAAGCAGTTTGTTTTATCCCTTTCTCAAGAAATCTTTCAGAGATCTTTGTAAAATGTAGGAAAGGGAAGAATATATCCAGCTATTCCTAATGTTGACTTCTCCCAATTTCTTCTTGACTATGTATGCCTTGAAAGCTAGGCTTTGACTGAGGCAGCATTGCCTAGAAGTTAAGGTCAAGAGACAAGTTCTGGCCCTGTCTCTGCCACTGAATAAGAAATGGGTGTGTGACTTTGGAACCAGCAGATCATCCTTTTCTCTGATTTCCTAAGAATTCGGGTTTGACCAGCCCCTTCCAGACCCACTATGCATTTGAGCAAGTCCTGATCATAGGACTTGAGTTGGCAACCTGGAAATATGCTTATGTGACCCTCACTGTATGGCTTTTTTGTTGTTTTTGTTTTGTTTTTGGTAAAAGCTTTATTGAGATGTAATTCATATCCCATATAATTCATCTGCTTAAAGAATGCAGTTCAGTGGTTTTCAGTATATTCCCAGAATTGTGCAACCATCACCACATCAATTTTAGAACATTTTCATCACCCCAAAGAGAAACCTGCACCCTTTAGTAGACATTTCCCATTTTCCTCCATCCTCCTCACTCTAGGCAACCACTCAGCTACTATCTAAAGATTTGCCTCTTCTGGACATGTCATATCAACAGAATCATAATATATGGTCTTGTGTGGCTGGCCTCTTATCAAAATGTTTCCAAGGATTATCCATATTGTAGCATGACTCAGTACTTGATTTCCTTTCATTGCCAATTAATATTTTATATAATGTTTATCCATTCATAACTTGATGGACATTTGGGATGTTTCCACTTTTTAAATATTGTGAATAATGCTGCTATAAACATTCATGCACAAGGTTTTGTGCAGATATATGTTTTCATATCTCTTAAGTATTTGCATTAAAATGTTGAGTCGTATGGTAACTCCATGTTTAGCCTTTTGAGGAACTGCTGAACTATTTTCCAAAATGGCTGCATCAGTTTACATTCACATCAGCAGAATATGAATGATCCAGTTTCTCCATATCCTCACCAACACTCACTATCTTTCTTTTTGATTCTAGCCATCTTAGCAGATATGAAATGGTATCTTACTGTGCTTTTGATATACATTTCCCTGATAGCTAATGATATTGAGCTTCTTCCGTGTGCTTATTGGAAATTTATATATTTTCATTGCAGAAATATCTATTCAGATCCTTTGCCCACTTAAAATATTTTTATAAATATTATTGAGTTATAAGCATTTTTTATATATTCTAGATGCAATTCTCTGATCAGACAAATGATTTGTCATTTTTTTCTCTCCCATTTCCTCTACATTTTTTTTCTAATTAGATAGCAACATTTAAAAAGAAAAGATTTGCTATTTTAAAAAATCCGTATCTTCAGCTTCTCTTAGAAAATCAGAAGATAGGTTTGGCAACACTGGTCCTTCATTCTATGCAGCAATAAGTAGCATGAACAGAACAGAGGCTACTCCCTTGAAATGGGACAGGGAGCCCTCCATTGGACTGTGTAGGCTTTTCTGTTTTACTTGCCAGGCTCTTGTAAACATCCCAGTTTGTGACTCCTTCTCCTAGAGAATTTGTGAAAGCATGGCCTGGATTTCAGCTCCACTGAAATTGCCCTTGCAGTTGCGTTAAATCAACCACTTCTTGCTGAATCTTTTCACCTTTGGCACTTAAACACAGAATCCCCCGAACTTAGCACTAACCAACTATTGAGTCCTCTACTTTTCCTGTTTTGTGATTTGGATTTTGTCAGGCATGGGGCAATGCACTGAGGCTTGGCGAGGCCTCCAGAATTTTGGCAGCCCTGTTGGTACTGATGTCATGAGTATCCTTTGCCATAATGCATCCTTATTACTAAATCAAACAAATGGAGTTGAACAACAGAGTAATAGGCTGCCTGAGCTTCAAAACACTGCAAAAAAAATAGTAACTCAGAAAAACAATATCATGCTTAGGGCCATAGCCAATAATGAAAATCACAATATCTGATTGTTAAGCATCCCTTTTCCTAATCATAATTTGCCTGCTAAAAGCAGCCCTTTCTCAGAATAAAATGAAGATCTCTAAAATGACATGTTAGTAACTTAACCTACGGTAGTCATACAACATTCTTTTTCCTGTTTCTCTTTAACTTTTGTGTCCCTTTTTATTCATATACCCCTTCATTTAAACATTTTTACCCTTACTATTTTTGAACAACTTTATTGAGATATAATTCACATACTATACAACTCATCAATTTAAAATGTGTAAGTGGTTTTTAGTGCATTCACAGAGTTATACAATCATCACCACTATCTACTTTCAATACATTTTCATCACCCTAAAAAGTAACATCAGATCTTTTAGTATCACTCCTCATTTCCCCCATTGTCTTCAGCCCTAAGAACCACTGATCTGTTTTCTGTCTCTATAGAGCTGCTTCTTATGAGCATTTCATATAAATAAAATCATACAATATGTCACCATCTGTGTCTGACTCCTTCCATTTAGCATATGATTTCTAAGTTGCAGCATGTATCACTGCTTTGCTCCTTTTGATTCTAGAATAATATTCCATTGTATGGATATGTCACGTTTTATTTATCCATTCAAATGGACATTTGAGATATGTAAGAAACTTACAAAATTCAATAGCAAAATAAAAACCAAGACAAAACAAATAATCCAATTAAGAAATGGGCAAAGGCCCTGAACAGAGACTTCTCCAAAGAAGACATACAAATGGCCAACAGGAATATGAAAAGTTACTCAACATTGGTAATCATCAGGGAAATGCAAAACAAGACCACAATGAGATTATTACCTCATACCTGTTAGGATGGATATTAAAACCATCCTAACAATGGCTAAAAAAAAAAGAATCAAACGATAATAAGTATTGGAGAAAGTGTGAAGACAAGGCAACGCTTCTGCACTGTTGGAGGCAACATAAATTGGCATGGCCATTATGGAAAATAGTATAAAAGTTCTTTAAAAAAATAAAAATAGAACTATCATATGATCCAACAATCCCACTTCTGAGTATATACCCAAAGGAGATAAAATCTCCACCTTGGGAGGATATCTGCACTCCTACGTTTATTGCAGTATTATTCACAATAGGCAAGAGATAGAAACAACCTAAGTGTGCATCAATGGACAAATAGATAAAGAAAATGTGTTATATATACAGAATGGGATATTATGGATGGAGATAAGGAGGAAAAAGGAGATATTTATCAAAGGGTACAAAATTCTAGTTGTAAGATGAATAAATGCTTGAGACTTAAATGTATAGCATGGTGAATATAAGTAATAATAACATATATATTATACTTGAAATTTATGTTCTCACCATACCAAAAAACGCAACTATGGGAGGTGAAATATACATTCATTTGATGTGATAATCATTTCAAAATGTATACATTTATCAAAACATCACATTGCACACCTTCAATACATACTATTTATTTGTCATAAATAAATTTTAAATGAATATTTGGATTGTTTCTACTTTGGGGCTATTATGAATAGTGCTGCTATGAACATTCATGTATAAGTTTTTTTGTAGGTATATGTTTTCATTTCTCTTGGATATATACCTAAGAAGTGAAACTGCTACATCATATGGTAACTCTATGTTTAATATTTTAAAGTTCTGCCAAACTGTTTTCTAAAATGGCTATATTATTTTATATGTCCACCAGCAATGTATAAGGGTTCCAACTCCTCCACATCCTGTATGTTCTTATTATTTTTTTATCAATATATTTGTCCTTCTTCCTTCATTAACTCTCCCTAGATTCCAAATGAAATTCCTTATGACATTTCCACTGGAGAGGTGAGATGGCACTTTATTTTAGAGTCAACCCTTACCTAGCCTTTCCTTTTTGAAAAAATCATATGTCAACCCACCTCCCCTTCCCCCCGCCCCCAATTACTCTAGTATAATAAATCATATTTGTTTCCAACACCTAGGGTAGATATTTTAGATACAAAGAAAAGAAAGTAAATCAATTACTTAAATTAAAACCATAGATTTATGGAATTTTGGAACTCGAAGAACTCCCAAGGATCCCTTCACCAACACTTTCACTTCATAAATGAAGAGGCTCAAACCAAGAGGTTCACGTGAGCAAGGCCACACAATAGGTTATTGCAGAATAAGATTGGAAGCCAGGTCTTCTGATTTGCCATTGCTCTTATCAGTTCAACCCAGCCTCTGAGTCAGCTGTTTCAAATCCAATTTAGCAAACACCAGGGCAGTTATAATTTCAAGAGCAAAGGCTGCATCCATACACACACCAAGCAAAGTGAAGAATCAGGTGATCCCTGAAATAATTCCTATTACAAAACCCACTCAAGTCAAAGCCTTAATCAAAGGTTATGATTTGGGTACCCAAGGGCTGAATTTAGCCCATAGATACTTTTAGCTTATCCTATATGGTATTTTAAGATATTTTTATAGCTTCCAACTCATAAAAATGAAGTGATTTCACCCAAAAAAATCCACTAACATTGCAGCTCTTGTTCCTGATTAATTTTTTGTAACAAACAGGCTGGGGTTGAGCAGTCCCACCGTGCCCTCTTAGTGGGCCTCACTCATTATGCTATCTGCCTAGTTCTTGAAAGTATGTAAATGTAGGGCTCTTTTTTAATTTATTAGGGTAACATAGGCTAATAAAATTATATAGGTTTCAAGTGTACAGGTCTATCATACATCCTCTGTATATTATTACATTGTGTGTTCACCACCCAAAGTCAAATTTTGTGTCACCATGTATTTGATCCCCTTTACATTTTTCCACCTCTATCCTTCCCCCTTTTTCCTCTGGTAACCGCTAAACTGTTGTCTGTGTCTATGAGTTTTTGTGTGTTTGTTTGTCTGTTTGTTACTTTTAGTTTTATAGCCCACATATGAGTGAAATCACATGGTTCTCGACTTTTTCCATCTGACTTATTTCACTTAGCATGATGACCTCAAGATCCATCCAAGCTGTTGCAAATACAAGTATTTCATCTTGTCTTATGGCTGAGTAAATACTTCATTGTGTAAACATATAATACCACATATTTTTATCCACTCATCTATCTAAGGATACTTTGTTTCCATGTCTTGGCCACCATGAATAATGTTGCAATGTGAACATGGTATACATATATCTTTATGGATTAATGTTTTCCATACCTACCCAGGGTAGTTACCCAGAAGAAGAATTGCTGGGTCATATAGTAATTTTATTCTCAATTTTTTGTTTTCCATAGTGGCTGCACCAATTTATATTCCCACCAGCAGTGTATAAGGGTTCCTTTTTCTTCACAGCCTCTACAACATTTGTTATTCCTTGTTCTGTTAATTATAGCCATTTTAACAGGCTTGTGGTGGTATCTCAGTGTGGTTTGGATTTGCATCTCCCTAATTGCTAGTGAAGTAGAGCATCCTTTCATATATCTGTTAGCTGTTTGTATGTCTACTTGGGAGAAGTGTCTGTTCAGGTACTCCGCCCATTTTTTAATTGGATTGTTTGTTTATTTGTTGTAAAGTTGTATGAGTCTTTACATATTTTTGATATTAGCCCCTTATCAGAGGCATTGTTTGCAAATATCTTCTTCCGTTTGGTCGGTTGCTTTGTTTTGTTGATAGTTCCTTTTGATGTGTAGAGCTTTTTAGTTTGATATGGTCCCACTCATTTATTTTTGCTTTTACTTCCCTTACCTTTGAAGTCAAATTCATAAAATCTTCTCTAAGACCAAGGTCCTTGAGTTCAGTACTTATGTTTTCTTCTATGAATTTTATTGTTACAGGTTTTATATTTAGGTCTTTGATCCATTTTGAGTTAATTTTTGTGTATGGTGACATAGCAGTCTAGTTTCACTCTTTTCTTTTTTTTGTTGTTGTTGTTGTTGTTAAATTTATTGAGGTGACATTAATTGATATCAATTACATTGTTTCCAGGTGTACAATTCTACATTACATTGTCTATACATTGCATTATGTGCTCACCACCCAGAATCAGCTCGCTTTCCATCACCGTGTGTTTGATTCCCCCTCCCTACTCCCCACCCATCTCTCCCACCCACCTCCCCACTTACCTCAGGTAACCATTAAACTATTGAGTGTGTCCATGAGTCTTTGTTTCTTTGTTCCTTTCAGTTTTATATTCCACCTATAAGGGAGGTCATATGTTTCTTGATTCTTTCATTCTGACTTATTTCACTTAATAAGATGTTTTCAAGGTCCGTCCATGTTGTCACAAATTGCTGTATTTCATCTTTTCTTATTGCTGAGTAGTATTCCATTGTGTAAATGTACCACAACTTCTTTATCCAGTCATCTATCAGAAGACACTTTGGTTGATTCCACGACTTGGCCACCATGAACAGTGCTGCAATGAACATTGGGGCGCATGTATCTTTGGGGATTAAGGTTTTCAGACTTTTTGGGTAGATACCCAGGAGAGGGATTGCTGGGTCATATGGCAATTCCATTACTAGTTTTTTGAGGAATCTCCATACAGCCTCCCACAGTGGTTGTACCAATTTACATTCCCACCAGCAGTATATGAGGTTTCCTTTTTGTCCACAGCCTCTCCAGTACTTGTTATTCCTTGTCTTGTTGATTATAGCCATTCTAACAGGTGTAAGATGGTATCTCTAGGTGTGGCAGCTTCTGACAGCAATGGGATCTCAGAGGCATAGAATACCATTGCCCACCATACCTTCCTAAAGGAGGGGCATACAGAGACCAGGGCAACTGAATCAAAGAGAAACCCATCTCCTAAGAAGTCTCCCACTGTAAGAAAACAAAATAAATAAGAGGAAATATTATAAGACACTAACACCAGCTAGGAAGTAAAAGAAAGATACCTTCACATCTACCAAGGGAAAAGTCCTCATGTCCAGGAAATGAAACACTCTAACAGCAATGAATACCCCTTTAAACAAAGGAACTCAGAAAGAAAGAGAAAAATCTCCAGAAAAGGGACTTGAAGATATGGAATTATATGAGCTAAATGACAGAGAATTCAAGGTTGCAATTATGAAAATAGTTTCATTCTTTTGCCTGTGGCTTTTCAATGTAGGACTCTAAATCCAGATCATTGAAGCGTACGTGAGGAGTTGGTGCATTTGTCCTCTGTAGGAGTACTCCCACTCTACATGGCTCTGGGTTAAAAGAGAGAAAAACAGACACCAGACAGACAGACAAATACTATTAGGCAACTGAGATGTTTGCAGGTTTGGGGGGCTAAGCAGGGAAGCCAATGATCAAAACAGCAACACAGAGCACTGCTAGGAGTAGAGTGAGGAGGAGGCTGGGGAGCCTCCGCAGGGCCTCCTTTTGGCCTAAATTCAGAAAATTAGCAGCAGATGCTACAAGGCTTCTGCAGATTTCAAAGAGAAATAAAGACAGTGTGTTGCTTCAGATCACATGTCCCAACCAGAGGAAGCCTGGGAACAGCATGCAGTCCTGTGGACTGTGGTTCTTCACCTCCCCTGGTGTGAGAAGCTGGGCTTTACTTGTTTCCAGAAAGTGTCATCCAGTTTGCTGGGCTGTGCGACACATTAGCTGTTCTAGTGAGTTGATAATTGATGATTGGGTATAAAGCTACCTCACTTTTAAGGATATTCTGAAAACTAAACAAAGGAACGCAAGAAAGGCACTCTACAATGTGTCTGGAGCCCAGAAAGAACAACAAATATTAGCTCTATTATTACTAGTGCATTTTTTAAATCTGATATCTATACATCTTCATTAAAATCATGGCTGTCAAAACTGGAAGAGTCCTTGGAGAGCATCAAGTTCACTAAACTTATGAGAAAAGCAGTTTTCTCCTCCCTAAGGTGAGGCGGTGGCCCTGACTACTGTGCGGTGCCATCCATCTAGGGTTTTGTCAGTGCCCTTATTATAGAAAGCAAGGCGCACCTGTAGACACCAGAGCAGACTTGCCCATGGGGTTGGCCTTGATGTGACGCTGAATAGCCACCTTTCCTGGAAGCTTGGACTCACTACTTAATAGAACTTAAGAGGGCCCTGAGTGAGGCTCAGAGACAAATGAGCTAAAATCCCATGTGGGAGGGCATGATTTACATCCTTTCCTTCTTCCCTGTAGTTGCCCGAGTATGTGAAGAGTGGAATGGATGGCTAGGGGGTTGGAGTTCAGCGCAGCTGTAAAAACAGCCTGTCCCCATGGCTCTCTCCAGCTCTTTGGCACAAAGAAGCTGTGGAGTGGATTAAGGAGGTGAGAGCAAAGAAGGAACAGCTCTTAAATATAGAGAGTAAAACAACAACCAAAATGTTTCCATTTGTATGACCTCGTCACCCACCAGGTCTTTCTTCCTTTCTTTGAAGTTAGGTGGAATAGGAATCATGTAAGCGTTAAGTAGTAAATACATTTTTTAAAGCAATAGACTTGAAATCTCTAAAGAAGATTTTGTGGTATGCGATGATCACCAGCTCTCAGGGCCTGTCAACTGCAATCAGGTTTTGAAAGCCTAAAAACCTTATTAAGCTATTGTGCTGGGCACGGCTCTGTCTAACCCTTGCCCTCATCAATGCCCCTCTCTCTGGGCTCCAGCCTCACCGTCCAGTTCCTCAAAGGTCCTTTCTTTGTGCCTCAGGACCTTTGCCCAGTGTAAAGCCCTAAGGGGCAGCAGGTTCCCTGGAAGAGCAGCTGTGCTTCCAGGTTGGGGGGAGAGTGGGGGTGAGGGTCACAGACCTTACAGAAAAGGGGATCCAACTGATCTCTCAGAAGAAACAGGACAAACTGGAAGGAGAAGGGGTCCGTGGTTCTTAGGAGACCTGGTTCTGCCAAGTGCTAAGCTGCACAACCTCAGAGGTCACTATCCTCACTCACAATAATCCTCTTATCTGTAATACAGAGCCCTGGATGTGCCCCAAGCCTGTTCCTGCTCTAGCATTTGGTGACTAATGGCCAAGTAGCATTACTTATATATGTGTACCACATCTTCTTTATCCAATTATCTATAGAAAGACACTCGGTTGTTTCCATGTCTGGACCACCATGAATAATGCCACAGTGAACATTTGGGTACATATATGCTTCTGAAAAAAATGTCTTGAAACTTTTTGGGTAGTTACCTGGAAAAGAGATTGCCCAGCAGTGTTTTCAAATAGGGCAGATAACTAGAGTTAAGATACCAAGCAGCCAGTCCCCTGAGATCAGGAGCCTGGGGTCCCGTCAGAACTCTCTCCTCCCCATGGGGTAACATGTGGGCTGACCAGATGTCTCATTTTAAATGGGACAGAAAGCAATGGTGGTGTCCCATTTCAAACAGTATGTACGGTCAGCCTAGTCTCACAGGCTAAATTCAAGGTATCAATAGGCTGACCATACCCACCTTTGAAACAGGATGGTACTCTTGTTTTCTGTCCCAGTTAAACCAGGATGTCTGGTCAGCTACACGTGTGAAGAACGGGATATGGGATTGGGACCTGAGAAGAGATGGAATGGCTTCTTCTATTCCTTCCCGGTGACTGTTATCATGAGAGTGACGATGGTTTTCACAGCTTCTCAGAACACGTTGTCTGCTCCAACTAGCCCTCCTCTGCTTGGGTGTTGCCCCAACACGCCAAGTTCATTCCAACCAGTGAACACAGTTTCACAGCTTCCCCCACCCAAAAAGGCCTCCCCCTCCTCTTCTACTTCTGCTATCCTGCAGGCCCAGCCACAGCCATGCCTCTTCCCTGACGTCTGCCTCTATTGCTCTAGGCCAGCACTGCCCAGAAGAACTTTCTGCAAAATAAAAATAATGACTTTTGCATTCACCGATATGATGGCCACTAGACACCTCTGGCTACAGAGCACTGCTTTAAGGTTAGTGTGACTGAGAAACTGAGTTTTCAATTTTATTTACTCTACTCCATTTACATCTGCATAGCCACGTGTGGCTTAGTGGCTGCCATATTGGACAGTACAGCTCTAGGCTATGCTGACTGCCTTAATAGTATTTCTCCAAGAACTAAACTCAACATTGATTGGTTCTCTAAATATATTGTTTAAGTCTTGCCTTTGGAACTGGACCATTAGCATAAGGAAGAAGATAAAGGTAGGAAAAGTCTACTGTTGCGGCCCTACTACGGTGCTAGGTGCACAGTGCTGAACACAGAGCAGGTTAGACGCCTGCTAAAATCAATTGTTGCCCAAACAGGCAGAGACAAAAAGCAACGCCTGGAGCACTTGGAGCCCCAGGTAGCTGATGTTCTGCTGCAGAAGGGAGGTGCAGGGTGGGGTGTGATTCCAGAGAAGATGCTAATAGTGTCCCTGTTACCGAAGTCAACATCCAGCACCCAGATGAGGGCAGCTTTAGCCCAGGCCAAGTACTGACACCCCTGTGGGGCCGCCTGCATTTCCTGAAATCCTCTTCTTACCCCTCAGAAGTGGCCCACACTTCAAGTAAACGCCCAGGTCTGGGGCAGAGTGCAGCGATGATCACAACGCAACAGGCGGGAAGGGAGGAGGAGCTCCTCTTGGGGCGAATTAGAGGCGTTCAGGGCAGCATTCCT
This sequence comes from Craseonycteris thonglongyai, assembly GCA_004027555.1. Taxonomy (NCBI): domain Eukaryota; kingdom Metazoa; phylum Chordata; class Mammalia; order Chiroptera; family Craseonycteridae; genus Craseonycteris; species Craseonycteris thonglongyai. The sequence goes on from PVKE010001492.1 coordinate 91,798, forward strand.
GTGAAGTCGTGAACGCTCCCTTGCCTTCTCCCAGCCTCAGAAGCACCCTCCCTGGGATCTTCTCTCTGAAGCACTGACTGCACAGCAAAGTTGAAAGAAGAGCTGGGCTGGGGACCTTGGCACAGGCCCAGTCAGCACAGCTTGTCCTTAGGTTCTGCCCACCAGTCTAGGGGGACAGGGAGTGAGCAAGGAGGTCAGCAGCGGCACTATCAGCAATAGATGGAAAGGAGGAGGGCCCGGAGTCCACCGAGACTGGAAGATGGAAGACATAAATGCACCCAAACCTCTTAAAGAATGCTAGTCAGCCCCTCCCAAGGCGTGTCCACAGATGGAAGAAGGATTTTAACAGATGAAGAATGAGCTGCACGATGAAGCTAGGATTAAAAGGGGGAGGGTTTCTGGATCCTCGATGGGTAGCAGGTAGTCCACACAGTGGGCAGTCTGGGAGTTCCTTGTGTGGAGTTTGAAGGACCCTGGTACCTTCCTCTGGGGTGAGGTGGGAGGTGGAGAGGCGAGCAGATAGCTGTTATTACTCAGGGCACCCAAATTCCTGTTGGAAGGTGCCCTTGGGCTAGCCTGGGAGGAAGGGAAGAGAGGAAGGTCCCCGGCACCTGGGCACGTTACAGACGTGCTTACCTCACCTAGAAGGAAGTATTTGGGGTCTATACACTGTGGTCTACCATGTGTAGTAGACCCCAGTCCCCGCTTCCTGTGCCCACAGCTGCCCTCCCTGTCCAGATAGTAACAGCAGTGTCAATGGGCCTAATGACCTGATACAGAAAGTGCTGAACCTCTTTCAGTCCCTGTCAGGGAGAGGAGAGCCTTCTCTCTCTTCTCTGAGTTCTGCCCTCTCTCCCCTTGACTTTCAGAGACAGGCTCTACAGGATGAGGTCCCCTGTCACTCCCTCCACACCTCATTTCCCCTGTCTCCTCACTGACTCTCCTCCACGCAGCACATCCCTCCACAGGGGTCAATGACCTCCCAACTGCCACACTGAACAGACAGCACTGAGGCCTCCTCTAACTCAGCCTCTGAGATGACAGCTCCCTCTTTCCTGGACTGCTCTTCCCCTAGGAACGTCTTGTTGCAGTGTTCTCCTCACTTTCTCCAGCCCTCTGGGTTCCCTTTCCCATTCCCACTTTTGGAGGTGTCAGGCTCCTTCTCACTCCCCCTGCACTGTACACCACCAGCCCTGCACCCCACCACCACCCCCCACCCCCATCCCCACGCACACTGGCCCTTCACGGCCCCTAGGTGCTTGCGGGGAACCTACCTGCCTCCACGGTTCAGTCTTTTAACTCCTGTATCTTTATCTCCAGCAGAAACCGATTTAGTCCTAACTTTCTACTCCATGGTCTTGCCAAAATATTCTGCAGGCACTAAAAACTCAATGTGTCCAAAGTTAAAATTAGCTTCTCTCCTTGAAATTTGATTATTTCACTGTATTTATAAATATTTGACATGATTCTATGCATTAATAAAAAGCCAACAGAGAATGGGATGCATTTTCGCATTTATTCCCCTTCCTTCTGTTGACAGTACATGGATTCCCATTCAGACAAGACCCGTTCCCCTGCCCACTCCCCACCCCAGCCCATGTGCATCTGGGAAGACGGGGCCAGGCATGGTCCTTGTTGACCAGAACATCCTATCCTCCTGGCCACAAAGTTTAGTTTAGGTACAGACAGTACACGACCCAGTTTGAACTAGTGAGATGTGAGCTGATACTATCTGGGATAAAAACTGCCTCACCCTTATAAACTCTTTGGACAACTGCTTTTGTCCTGATGGATATAAATAAGGAAGCATGTAGCTTTCAGAACATTCTGGCAGCCATCCTGTGATCATAAGGCAGCCAATCATAGGGTGAAGCAGACAGCCTGGAAATCTGAGAAGAAAGAGAGAAGAAACTGGGTCTTTGCTGGATTTCTGGATCAAACCTCACCCGAAGGCCACCTTACCACCGGACTTGTCAATAAATCCCTTTTATATTGTAAAACTACTGGAACAGGGGAAGCCGGGATGGCTCAGTGGGTTAAGCGCTCACTTTGCAGCACTGGGAACTGAGGATCGAATCCCGGCCCCGGCCCATGCGGAACCATGTGCTGAGCTGGGAGTTCCCCCAGTTCAGTTCTCTCTCTCTCTCTCTCTCTCTCTCTCTCTCCCTCTGTCAAAAATAAATAAATAAATAAATAAATAAATAAATAAATAAATAAATAATATGTTTATAAATAAATAAATAAATAAAACTACATTTAAAAAAAAAACAAAACTACTGGAACTATGTTTCCTATTACTTGCAACCAGAAGGTCCCTAAGAGATACAACCAGTAATAAGTCCTCAGTAACTATTGGTTGGATGGAAATGACCCTATAAAATGCATGAATTATGCATTGGCCTCCAGGTAATGTAAATACCTTGATCATTTAAACTACACACATTTAATTAAGAAAGCACTTTCATGGCAGAGACTGCTGATTTTAGAGGTTTTCAGAAATAATACTCCTTGTGGTGTGCCTTAAGTCATACGGAGACAGTACGAACCTGGTTTTCTCTCTGTGTTTCAATTTCCTTGTCTCTAAATTCAGGTGATAAAACTTGGTACTTCCTTCTACTGCCTTTGGGTCATGAAAGAATTGGAAAATCAGTGGTATTAAATTTCGTAATTTTTTTTTTTTTTTTTACCCGCAGGAAGAAATACAGATGCAACCTATATAAAGCAGTCCGTAGTAATCTCCTCACTTTTGGAGGGGAAATTTCTTTCTTGTAAAACTTCTGAAAAGAGGTTGTCTCCTTACACTGAAAATACCTCTAATAAGGCATCAAAATCACAAACAAAAACTTCAACTTATTATTCCCAAAATAAGCTTATTAAATTACAAGAAAATCTGAAAAAGGATAGACTCGAATTAGATCAGAGTTTTTCAATCACACTGTTGTAACACACCTGTAAATCACAACCCATTTGTAATGTGAGCTGTAAGTAATTTCTTACTAATGATTGTCTAAGTATCATGTTTACTGTAGTGAACATTCATTGAATTTGCCCACCCAGCTTCCGTTCTAGTTTCTGGTAGCAGCCCCTCTATTTTCCTCTGGAAAATACCCCACACTCACTGTTAGTCTATATGGTTCTGATAAGGCTGACCTCACTTCCATCCCCCAAGCCCCTAAGGCAGAGAGAGAAAAAGAGAGAAAATTCAGTCCTAGCCAATCAGCATATCCTATGACTGGAACCCAGGGACTGACTCAGGAACATGGGCAGTGCTCCCAACTCAGTTCAGTGCATCTAAATCCCAAGATTTATGATGAAACTATTGGGAAAATTAAACTCTACTTGCACGGAGGCTGCTAAGCTTGAAGGATACAAACCAAAGGCTGCCAGCAGCCATTTATCACTCATGAAGAGACTCTGTCTAAAAATGTCAATACAAACAAAAGCAGAACCGCTAGATGGCTAAATAGTCTGAATCCTGATGAAACCATTTGAACCCCTGGATGCAGCCACAAGTAAATTTGAAATCAGTTTGGGTCAGGGTTTTGTTATTTATAGGAATCCTGAGGTTGTATTTTTGGAAAATAGATTGAATGAAAATAAATTGAGTGAAATCAAAGTTACCCTTAAAATAATATCTGTCACTTACATTGTGATAGGCATGCTTTCTTGAGTTGGGAAAAATGGGGTAGAGAAAGAGCCAATACCAGCAATGGCATTCAACCCACCGTTTAGGTGTCTCCTGAAGTGAGAAACCAAAAATCTGAGCCTACCAAAGTAGTGTGTCCTGTTTGTGACAATGATTCATCAGTGGGTTTTCACAGGATAAAGGGTGAAAACCTCATGTCTGTGTTATTTCTTAGGTTCCTTCCAGAGTGTGTAAATGACTTTTATCATCACAGCACATTTCTGTTTACAGCTTTTGAAAATTCCCAAAGCACCTCCCTGTTCAACTCACAGGCGCATGTGCACTTACACAAAGCTAAGCACCCAACAGCAGTCAAGATACCGCTTTACAGATAGAGAAATCGAACCTGTGAAAGGTAAAGCAACCTGCCCAGCCTCACAGGAGAAAGTCAGGTCCACTTGTCCTAACCAGCTTCCCTTCCTCCTGCGAGGGCAAATGAGATCATAAGTAGAAAAGTACTTTGGAAAGAAGGAAACTCTATTACTGCCAGATGTAGTATTATGAAGCCAAACTTAAGTACAGAATGACCTTGTTATCACCCCTGGAGTGGGATGCTTACAGATCAGGCCTGTTTAATCTCTTATATCCTGGGGCGAGCATCGGGGGGGCTTTCTCCAGCAGGGTTAAGTCTTGCATGTTCCTGACATCACGTTCTCCAGAGGGGACCCATTAGGAAGAAAAGAGTGACATCCCCTTCACTCCTTAAAAACCTCTCTCCCCTCTCCCATCCTCACCCCTGCCAATTATGCCCAGTTCAGGCCAATCCCAGTGTCAGAGGGTAATAATAGTGTAGATATCAGGATTCAAAATTTATCGACAGTGTGGACATGTGTGATGGTTTGTTTGGAGAAATGGGTTTGTCATGTGCAAGATATATGGCACCGGATGAAACTTCCTGACACTATTACACGTTTGAGGGCTGGGGGGTGCATGAGCCTATTATTTTGAAAGCCTACTGTTATGACATTTTAAAAATTCCAGAGTGAACGCTGAGCAGATCCCAAGGCTAATGTGATGCAGGAGCATGCAGCTGTGCAGGAGGACCATGAAGAACCATCTATTTCGTACCTCACAATATGCATTCTCATTTTTTTCTCTCTCAAAGCATGGAACTCAGTATTTTAAGCCTATTTGATTGGGGCATCTTTTCAAGTATATAACATAAGAGTTCTAGTAAAGACTCATTTTTGGAAATTTTGAAAATACAAATACTTTAAAAATTTGCTCAAAATTGCAAAATGTTTCATTTGAGAGCCCAGGGAATTGGAAATGCTGCTTATTTTTTCACCAGCTGGCCAGCATAAGCGGATGCCATTCTTCCCCAAGAGGAATCTTGAGTCATGAGATTTGTTTGTTTTTTACTTACGTGAGGTCTTTCTTATAAAGACCTCATGTAAAATGCAATTTCCTTATACTCAGATGCACTAAGTGCTTTTGGAGGACTTATTATGTACAGGCTTTCACACATCTGCTATTTTAAACTTCACAACAGCGGAAGAGGTAGATAATACCACCCTCACTTTACAGAGAACAAAATGGAGGCTTAGAGGATTCTAGTAACTTGCTCAAGGTTACATGGACAAGAGGGTGCAGGACGGAACTCACAAATAGGGCTTCTAACTTCTGATACCACAAAAGAGATAGACAACATCTGTGTGTGCATCCATTGACCTCCAGGCAAGTGCCGGGTGCTGGGCAAGGCACTGCTAGTTCAAGGGGAACAGGAAAATGCCAGAACCAAGATTTCAGAGAAGACAGCAGAGAGGCACACAATACAGTGTCTGAAGTTCCAGGTCGCTTCCAGCAGGCTTCCATATCTGGAGATTTGCATAGCACTAAGAGATGGGGGTTGGGGGGTGTTCCTTCTGCCAGATGACTCCACTTTCTTTTACTGAGTCCAAAGCCCTGAAAGAGAACATCTGACTGGTTCACTTAATCACCCTTTGGCAAAACTTTTGTGCCAAGCTACCTCATAGGCTACAAGCTAGGCTATGGACTGACTGGTTGCCCTCAGGACAAGTGTGCACCCCTGACCCAATCAGCTATGACTTTGGGGGTGGGGCAAGGGGTGGGGTCCTATGTTACAGAACCACCTAACTGCTTAAGGAAGAGTTTAAGACCATTCCTTAAGCAAAAAACTGCAGGTGTGGGGTTGCCAAATAAAATATAGGATGCTCACCTAGATTTGAATTTCAGATAAACAATGAATTTTTTTTATAAGTATGTCCAAAATATTGCTCATGACTTGCAAATATTATTCATTGCTTATCTGAAATTTAACTTTAACAGGGTACTCTATATTCTTATTTGGTAATTCAGCAACCCAATGTGGGAGGACCATTAGAAGGAGCTGTGGATATCCTTCTAAGGCTTGTCTAGTTCAAAAGAGACAGGAAGTAAAAGAGCTAAAGCCACAGATGCAGAGAAGGACATCCAAACTAATTATAGAAATTAAAGATCGGGAACAACTTTCAGGGATTGTAAGCCAGGACTCCAGAGAAGGAGCACACAGGCAGTCCTGGCTACATACCTGATGTAGAAAGCTCCTGTCCTCAGTGGCTTTCTGAGTGGCCTCCTTGGCCAGTGTATGGGAACGGCCACTGGAAGACAGTCAGGTAGCACATTTATGCTCCTGGTGATCAGTTCATGCAGACAAAAGATCCAACCAGTGACTGTCAATAGGAAGAGGAAGACGTTAGGGATATTGTCCAGTGCCAAGGACAACAAGATCTAGGCAGCGTGCAGATCTCCAGCACAGAGACTACAGGGCAAAAAGGTTAAGCAAAAGCCCAGTTTCAACTGCGCAAATGTAGCCACGAGCGGCAGTTCAGGAAGCAAGCGAACATCTGGGATGATCCCCATGCCCTTGGGATGCTTACTGGACCTTAATGAGCACAACTAACTTGAAGCCCTACTTCTGCAGGCTGGGACTCCAGCCAGAGCTGTCTACCCAGATCACCATGCACTTAGGAACCAAACAGGCTAGAGCTGCTGGTAAGTGGGTAAGGAAGGGCTGTGCTGGAGACCCAGAGTGCTGTCATTTGTCCACCTTCTCCTGCCTGGGGAGTCTAACCAGGATGTAGAGTTGGGCCTGGAATGGAGCTAAGAGAAAGGAAGTCTGAGACGTGGATACATGGGGAGCAAGGACCAGACACAAAACAAAGGGTCAGCCAAGAAGGTCAGTGAGATGGCAGAGCAGGTGGGGAGGCAAGGCCCAGAGTGACCTTCTGAAATAAATGTCCCCAGGGCGCCTGCGTCAAACCTGTGAGCTGCTTTAGTAAATGGTGCTGGGAAAACTGGAAAACCACATGCAAAAGGCTGAATGTGTGCTGCGATCTCTCACCATATACCAAAATTAACTCAAAATGGATTAAAGACCTCCAAATAAGAAAGGAAACAATAAATCGCATAGAAGAAAACATTGGCACTAAACTTATGGACCTGGGATTCAGGGAGGACTTTATGAATCTG
>PVKE010001493.1:0-60000 GCA_004027555.1 Craseonycteris thonglongyai
GGGAAACTATCTAATTGTTACCAACCAATGTCACCCCATTAAATTTAACAATAAAAATTAAATTAAATTAAATTAAAACAAATAAAAAATAAATAAAAAATATTAGCCTCCTGGAAGCCTGGGCTCATTTTACTTTTATTACAAGCAGTTCTAGAAGAAGAGAGCCTCTTGCTTATTCCTCCAACAGATGCAACAGCATGTAATTCACACCAAAAGGCTCACATGCTCATGTCTGAACTGATTGCTGGGGGTCAAGAGAATGCAACGCTCTGATTGGCCAGCCCCGGGACACACAGCAAACCCCAGAGTGTAGGGTAGAATCAATACCATCTGAAGCACATTATTCCAGAATAAAAACAGAGGAAAGTGGGCTCAAACCTACAGCTGCCCTCGCAGGTAACAGAAAATTGCAAATTTCTGTGTGACTATCTGTTTCATTAAAAAAAAAAAAAAAAAGAAAGAAAAAAAAAGAATGAAGAGAAAAATGAAAAAACACACTCCATGAAGAAAAAGTCAATATCTGACATAAATAAACAGCTATTAAAGCAAGAGAACACTGTTTCACGTGAGTTCAAAGGCCACAGGTCATGGGTATGTCAATGTCCATCAATGATGGAATTTGACACTTTGTAGAGAAACCAAAAACCAGAAGAAGCCAGACAAACAGATAAATTGGAAGCTGATATCCGAGAACCAGATACAGCCACTGATTTCTGAATATATTATTGAACAGATTGTAAACCAGCAGATGCCGTAAGGCTTAGAGACGAGAGGACCAATCAAACATGCCGTACATTCACCAAGGGCACTTTTGCCAAATGCACTGCTTAGGATAGCCAGGGAGGGACCATTTTCAAATCAGCACATGTAGTGTTTAGAAGCCTTTGAAAGTCTGAGAACCTTCAAAGTTCTCATGATAAGTCTTTGGATAGTGTGGGTGTGACTTAATAGCTGATGGCTATGTGCCGATCATCATGGTTGTCACCATCGTCATACGAATGACTATCCAAAGTGTTTCCCTGGAGCCGAGAGTCAGCTGTATTGCCACACTAGTCCCTGAGTCCTCTAAACAATGCAGGAAGATGCTTATCAGTGCCCCATTACAGATGAGAAGACTGAGGCTTAGGAGGCAAAATACCTTGTCAAACTAGCAAATGACAGAGCTGGCTTTCTGACCCACATCTGGCTGATGGCAAACTTTTTCCAGATCGACACTGGATCAATCTGGTGCACACACGTGTGCAGCATTGATGGCGGCTCTCATGAATTGCTAGCATTGTCCCAAACAAAACCCCAGCTTGACCAGTAACTCTGTCTGGTCCAGAGCACAGGTGTGGCGTTACTGTGGACACCTCTCAGACTCTGTCTCATTCATTCCTCTACCAGCTAGCAAGTGTCTAGGTGCCTACTATGTGCCAGCTGCCATGCTAGGTGCTCAGATACAGCTGTGAACCAGACAAGCATAGTGCCCTTGCTCTACCTCAGTTTGAGAAATACATTCACGAAGCACCTTCTCTGTGCCGGCCCTTGTAGCAGGTGGGGAATGTCGCAGGTAAATCAGACATAGTCCCTGCTCAGGAGCACTTGTCGAATAGGAGAAGAGACACACCAGAAAATGAGCTATATTGCTTTTACATTTTCATTATTTTTATTATATTATTATGAACTAAATTTACTGAGTACTTACTATGTGCCGGGTGCTACACTAGCACATTGTATGCATTCACCTGTTTCATCCTCACCAGGACCCTGTGAGGCAGGTATAATGATGATCTCCATTTCACAGATGTGGGCACCGAGGCTCAGAGAAAACAAGTGACTGGCTCCACATCTCACAGCTGGTGAGCAGCTGCCTCATGACTGCAGCCCAGAGCTCGGTCCCTAAGATGTTGTCTTTCCTTTCACCCATCACGCTATTCTGTTCCATCCCACGGCATTCCCATTTGCTCCCTCATCAGCGGGTTCCTCCAGACCCCACGGGACACTGCTCTGTTCTAATCAATTCGTGCCTGAGTCTCCACACTTTAGGAGCAAGCACTGGTTGACCTGCAGTCTATCAATAGCTACAATGACTGAAAATTGTGTCACGCACAGCAGAGAATATCTGTTCCCAGGGCACCCAGCGAGACAGAAATAGGGCTGTGAACAGTCTTGTATTCCACATTCCACTTGGAAGGTTAACATTCAGGGTCACATTCCTCCTGAGTGTAAAACCAGGGCCATCAAAGTAATGAGGGGGCTCAAGCATTTCACGAGGTTTGGACTAATAGCCTGTGAGCTTCTCTTCAGCCCTGAGTTCCTGTGATTTTCAGAGTTCAGCAGGGGCAAGAACACTCGACAAGAATCTCAGTCAAAGGAAATCTTGATCATTTCATGGAAAAGGCTATCTGGTCAACTTCACACTACCAATTTATGTTTCAGACCAACCTAAGTCGTAATCTTATCCTTTATCTTATCCCCAGCACCTCCCTGTCCCTGCCCTAATCATTGTCCAGCTATCTCTAGGGTGTAAATGTCCTACAGATGTCACCCTGCCCTGCAAGATTCCCTCCATGTGTTGCCTTGACTACAGACATGTCCTTTTCTAGCTCCATAGAATGGTCTTCCTGCTCACGGAGCAGACTGCTAGGTTGGTTGTTCCACCAGGATCACTGTTTTCACTGGGCCATCCCTGACTCCAAGCTCTTGTCTTCCTAGCAGACCCTTCAATTCACTTCACCAGGGATCTGCTGAGCTTCTGCTCTGGGCTGGGATAGGAAGCGGAATGAGATCCAGGCTGTAGGAGAGCCATGATACTTGGAGTCGGAAAGAATGCGTAAAACAACTTAGGTCAAAATAAAGATAGTCATGTGTCTTCCACAAAGTGATATAAGGCATGCAAGAGACAAAGGGAGGAGTTCTTTATTGTCTTCAGAGGGAGTAGGAAACAACAACAACAAAAAAAAGAAGCTTTCCCGAATGAGGGTTTTAAAGGATGAATAGGAGTTTTCCAGGAAGAAAAAAGAGAAAATTGTGAAAGGGTATGTTTGGTGGATTGAGGGAGTGGGAAGAGGAAAAGAGGGTCACATATCACTCAGTAAAGCTTTAGTGGGAACAGGGGAGGGCAGAATGGTGAGGTGAGGATGGGAAATTGTAATGGCCCCCTGACTACTTCGCTGAATTTTGTGATTTTTTATTAGATTTTGAAATAATTTTACACGAACCATAAAGTTGTCACATTCATATTAGGAACTCTTACATACACTTTTTTTACCTAGTTCCCCCAAATAGTCAGTATTTGCCCATCCTAGTTAGCCATATCATCTTTTCTCTGTATATACATTTTTTTTTAAACATTTGAGAGTAAGTTAAGGTCATAATATTCCTTCACCTCTTAACATTTTAGTTCTGTTTCCTAAGACCGGTCATTTTCTTGGAAAGCGACTACATATATAAAGCCATATAGTTTAGGTTGATTTGATACTATCTAATCTACAAACTATACTCATAGTTCACCAATTTTCTCGATAACTTCCTTTATAAAACCAAAAATCTTGACCACTGATTTTAAATTAGAACCCCACCACTCCCAGCATGCCCTGGCCCAGTTTTATTTTTCTTCGTAGCCTTTTCTACCCTCTAACATGTAACATGTTCTTCTTTTTTTTTTTTTAATTGCTTCTCCTCCCCACCACCCCACTAGAATGCAAATCCTATAAAGTCAAGATCTGTGTCTACTTTGTTCTCTGTCACCACCAAACACCCAGAACCGTGTCTGGCATGTAGTAATTGTTCAATAAATATTCTTTGAATAAGTTTCTGGCCAAGCCTGGTGGTATTGCTTTCCAACCTCCTATTTCTTTTTATTTATTTTAAGCAAAAAAAAAAAAAAAAGTGGGTTATTTGCATCAATTACATTAAGGTTCCCTATTACTGTTCTTCCTCCTTTAAAGTTTTTCTGGTTCTTCTGTCCCCTTCTACGTATGAATGAGTAGTGCTCATTGCAAGGGAGAGGTTACCCCAGAAGAGTTAGGAATTCTCCTAAGACTAACCCAAGTCAACAGGGGACCCTTGAGGCCGCCTATGATGAAAAAGTCCTTGAGATACAGCAGTATGTACCCCTCTGCAAAGAGAGTTAGCATCTTTAGATCTAAGAGAAAGAATCAAAGACAGCCCACAATGGAAAGGTCAATGTATAGATCCAATGGTTACATCAAGCCATATCCTTAAGCACCGGGGACATAAACTTGGTACTAAATCAAAGACTTCATCTGAGTGAAACCATGTTGGCTGGGAATTTGAGCTGGAGGTGTGTGATGCACACCAGCCATAGCAGCAGTTGCTCCGGTCACCAGCCCACAGCCCGGACAGCCTTGGTACAATTTCCAACGGGCTCTGGGGATGCTCACCTTCACATCGCAGGGGCGGTGGGCGTGGCTCCTTCCTGTCTGACCTCCTCTCCAAAAACTCACCCTGGGCTCATGACACTGTGCCCCTACCTACCAGCTTCCTTGTGCTTCTCAAACACAAGGACACTTCAAGTTCATTTGTACCTGCTCTCCACCCACCTTCCCCCTGGATTTGCCTTAAATGTCATCTTCTCCACGAGAACGTCTCTCTTCCCCTATTTAATTCTGTAAGCCCCTCTCCGCCCTGTCATTTATTATGTCCCCTCCCTGCTTTATCCTTCGCCACAGTACACACCAGCGAACGTATTGTACATTATACTTCATCGTTTTCTCTCTTTTCCCCTCAGTAACATGCAAGATCGATGACAGTAGGGCCTTTGTTTCTCCTTCAACCCTGCCTCTCTAGTCTCCTGGAATAATGTCACTCCATACCTAATTATTTAACAAATTGGTTAGTTATTTGATTAAGTAATTAACTGGTTAGTTAATTAACTCTACGCCTGTGGGTGGCCCAGGTGGCTACTAGGCTAATTAATCAACTCCATCAAAGTCTGTGCTGGCCACTTGGGTTACCAAGATAGATAAGATCCACTTAGAAAAGCCCAAACCCTCATTGTCTCCAATACCCCACTTGAGTCACTGATGCAGACCGGGGTTCCCTTGGGATAAAGTTCAAGTTCTCTGCCCCTAAAGAGCTTGTCTCCTGGACCCCTACCCTCCACTACCCTAAACAAGGGGTTGCCCTATCTAACTCCTCCAGTGACCTAGAACTTCTTTCTGCTCCTCTCAGGTTCTTCTCCCCTGCAATGCCTCTCGTCCTAGAACAGTTTCCTCCATCATCCCCTGTTCTTCAAGCCTGGCCAAGCCCGGTCCCCTTCCACCACAGCCCTCCTTACACTCTCTGGTAACTGTCTTCTTGCAGTTCAGTCAATCTGACTGGACCGGGGGTTTCATGAAGCCAGAACATGTGCCTTCTTCTCCCCCCGTTCTATCCAATGCCTAGCGCATTGAATATTTGCTGATTTGGACAAGAGCTGGCGTCCCGTTTCACAGGTGGAAATTAAATACAGTATGATAATAAGACCATGACCTTGAAGACGGCTCTGAGTTCCAATCCCAGCTCTTCCACTGAATGGCTGTGTGACCTTAAGAAAGTTTCTTAAGCTCTCCGAATTATTTTTCTCCTCTATAAAATGATAAACATGGTCAATTCACAATCTGTCCAACACTGCTCTCAGGGCTGGGACTATGACAATAAACAACCATGTGATCTGCAGTGATATTCGCGCTAAGTGAGGAGAGGGAGCTGCCTCTCTTGAGCACAAAAGGACGGACATTTGAGGCAAAAGGAACATCACAGTCCAAGGCCCTGAGGCAGGAACAACCCTGTGGTGTTCAGAGAAGAGGAAAGAAGCCCAGTGGGGCAGCTGAGATTCTCCAAACCAAGCTTTGCATACCTCTACCAGGCGCAGACCAACGCTCCAACCCCGATTCAGGCTGCTCACCTCATAGGCCCGGTCCCCACCGCTTCTGACTCCAGGTCCACCTCCAGCTCGAAGGCAGGACACAGCATCTCCACCCACAGCTTTCTCCTCTCTCTTCACCCACAGCTGGACCCCGCTCTGCCTTACCACCCTGGACACGTTCCCCTAACCTGGCTTTCTCAATCCCCTAAGCCAGTGTCCCATTGGGCATTGCTGTTTACCAGGTTTGCCTGACTCTCAGGCTGAAAATCTCCAAGACAAAAATCGATGGTGGGAAGCCGGGATGGCTCAACAGGTTAAGCGCTCACTTTGAAGCCCTGGGGTTCGAGGATCGAGTCCCAGCCCTGGCCCGTGTGAACCCACATGCTGAACTGTGGTGTGGCCCCAGTTTGGTTCTCGCCAGGGTGAGCTTCCCATGTGGGAGGCCCCCAGTTCAGCCCCCAGCTCAAGGGGTTGTGCCTCCCATGAGGAGGTCCCCGGCCCGGTTCCTGCCCTGTGCGCCCCCTGTCCACCGGTGTGGAATAAAACCACATCAAGAACTGACAAGGTGCATCTATGGAGACTGCTCTGGGCCCTCCATTTCTCTTTGTCGGTCTCTGTCTCTTTCTCTCTGTCAAAAACAATAAAACAAATATTTTTTTAAAAAATCAATGGGTCATAGGGAGGTAGGTAAAACGTGGGGGAAAAGACTCCAGATCTTGAGTCCAGTGGGTTCTAGTGAAGTCAGAGAATGAAACGGTGTCACATCACCATAACCCAGTAAACCTCCACTTCCACTGCCCCTGCCTGCTAAACACTCTGGCCCACACCATTACACATTATATCTGTAACTAATGTCTGCTTTGCTCTGGTCCTTTTACAGTGCTGACCCTCAACTGGGGGCATTTGGGCCCCCCAGGGACACTTGGCAATGTCTGGAGACATTTTTCGCTGTCACAGCCAGGGGGAGGGTGACACCGGCATCCAGGGGACAGTGGACAGGGATGGTGCTAAAGGTCAGACAATGTCCAGGACAGCCCGTCCCCCTCAAAAATTATTTTGCCCGAAAAGTCAATAGTGCCAAACTTGAAACACCCTGCACATAGAAAGAGACACTAAAGTGTATTTGTATGCACAGAAATGCAAATTTAAATAGTAATGAGCTATGTCACACCTAGTATGCTGACCAAGTTCAGAAATGACAAGAATCGGCAGGGATGCGGGGACATAGGAAGCTTCATGCACTGCTGGTGTGCCCCCAAGGCACCTGTTACTAGTTAGGAAAGACCCAATGGCCAGGAGTTCTGTCATTCTTACAAAGCTCCTTAAGAGAACATCAATGAAGATCATCATTGCAACATTATTTGCAGTTTCAGGAAGTTGGAGACAAGGAAATCCATCACTGGGCAAGTAGTCAGGTCAAAGTGGATGAGTGAACACCACGGAGTATTAGAAGTGACAGTTTAGATCTACAGCAGTAGAGACGGACCTTACAACTCCAATGAGAGGCAGGAGGGGGTGTAAGACACACCATGAGGTAATGAGCACAATTCCTCACACGTCAAGTTTTTCTGAAGTGTACACATTAGGAAAGCACGTTGATACAAGCACTTTAGAAAATTGTTTGGCAGTATGTCCTAATGCTAAATATAAAAATTCTAACAATGAGTGTATCAGCAAAACACATACACAAGTATGCTCATAGCAGCTTCATTCAGAAGAGCCCCAAACTGAAAACCGTTGTTCATAAATAGAGGTATGTTCATACAGTGGAATATTACATAGCAATGAAGATGGGGAACCTACAACTCTATGCAACATGATGATCTTGTAGACATAATGTCCAGCAGAGGAAGCCACACACAAAGAGTAAGTATTGTGTGATGCCTTTAATGAAGTTCAAAATCAACTAAAACTGGTCAACAGTTTTAGAGGTCATTACAGTAGTTCTCTTTAGGGACGACAGGCTTTAAGGGTGTACAAGGGCAAGTTCTGCCATGCTGGAAATGTTCTGTATTTCAAACTTGGTAGTGATTATGCAGGGATCCATACATAAGCAAAAAATCAAGCTAGACAAGCAAGGTTTGTGCTCTTTATGTTAATGATACCTTAACTAAAAATAAAACTTGAAGGAGTCACTCTCAAAAGACACAGATTTACCTGACAATACTTCCATATGCACAGAGCAATTAGAGATTCTCATACATTGTTGATGGGCACAGCCAATCTGTAAAACGGTGCGGCCGTTTCTTACGAAGTTAAACATAAGCTTACATTATGGCCCAGGAATCCCACTCCTGAGTACCTTAAAGAAATGAAAACGTGTGCTCACATAGCAACTGTATACAGATATACACGTTTATAGCAGCTTCATTCATAATCACCAAAACCTGGAGACCATCCAGGGAGGCAATGGATGAACAAACACCCCGATCTCACAATGCCACTCAGCAATAGCACCAAGCAAATGGCTGACACAGGCAGCAGCCTGGATGAATCTCAGAGGCATTCCCCTGAGCAAAAGAGGCCACTCTCAACATGTTATGGTCTGTGTGACCCCAGTTACTTGATTTTTCTGGAACAGACACAATTACAGTGAGGGAGATGAATCGGTGGTGGTCAGGGGTGGTGGGTGGGAAGAGGGTGTGACTAAAAAGGAATAACATGAAGAAGTTCTTTGGGGTCATGACAGCATTCAGTAGTATCCTGATTGTCTTGGCAGTGGTTACACGGATTTATAAGGTGTTAAAAGTCACAGATCCAACTATCAAAAAAGTCAACTGTGCTGTATGATCATTTCAAATACAAGATAAGATATTGATTCAAAATGCTATTCCACAATTAATAAAGAACTATGTTAGAAATCAGATGAATAAGTTCTGGGAATCTAAGGTACAGCATGAAGACTCTAGTTAATAACACTGTATTACACACTTGAACGTTGCTAAGAGAATAGATCTTAAATGTTCTCACTACATAAAAAGAAATGGTGATTGCGTGACATGATGGAGCAATTAGCTTCCTCTATGGTGGTGATCACTTTGCAATATACAAGTATATCAAATCGATGCATCCTACCTTAGCTTATATAGTACAATGGAACATGTCAATGGTGCCTAAACACAGTTGGGGAAAATAGAAATGAGGGCTGTCCAGAAAGTATCCAGCCATGTAACCATTCCTGTTATACTGACAATGGCTGGATTTTCCCGGACAGCCCTCATATATGCACACAAAATACACACGCTGCGAGAACAAACAAACAAAAAGTACACACTAAGCACATAACGGTGGCCTCTTAATGGTAGTGCATGTCAATGAATGAGAGTTATGTGGGGGAATTAAAGGAAATGAACTGCAGACAAATAAGTAAACAGACACATTTGGTGGCGTGCTAGGAAGACTAGCACCTAGGACTGTGAGGCAACTGTACTCACAGCTCTAGTTTATTACAAGGATCAGCAAGGGGAAGAGACTCATCAGGCAGGATGCAGACAAATCCATGCATAGACTCCCAACCATCTCCCGGCCTCTCTCCACCCCCAGAGATTACACTGAATGTTCTCTTTCCTCCAACAAAATTCACAACATATGTGCAGTGTTTCTGCCCAGGGAAGCCTACTGGATACTCAAAGTTGAAGTGTTTTATGGGGCACAACAAGTAGACATAACTCTTGCAATCCCAGGTTCCTAAAAGGGGGAGCAGCTATTCAGTGCTCCTAGGTGGGCAAAGCACCCTTATGGGCATTAGGGAAACATCCAGAAGCTGAGTTTCCTGATGCCAAGGGTCAAGCCCCAAAACAGCCCTTCTAAAGATGGCAACCTCAGGCCTGCTAGGTTTCCTGTTTCTTGCACAGCCCAATGTTTCTGTGTCCCAAGCCTGTAATCCAAAAGAAAAAGTAAAGCAAAATCAACACCTATGAGTAAAGCATAACGATGGTTTGATGAGCTGCAGCCCTTAGCATTCTCCTGTGACTGCCCTCAGCATCCCTGTGGCTGCAACTACAGGGAGAAGGAACCCCAGGAAGGCCCCCGTCTCAGTCCCATGAGGCAGATGCTGGCCAGGGGGGACAGGGAGACAGAGTGGACACACTTTCCTGACATTAAACCAGCCCTGCCCTCGGCAAACTGATCTGAATGTATCTTTCTCTCACCTTTGTATCACTGTGCAACAACCAAAAGTCACACACACACACACATGATCCCTTGGCAAATGTTTAAAAAAAGGAGATGTGTACAGGGGGCAGAGAACAACTCACAAATCTCCTCAGGATAATATAAAGATAGAAGGATTCTCACCCTCCTGCAATGACCCTCCCAGCCTCCTAGCTCCAAAGCATATCAGATTAAAAGAAGAAGTTCTCTAATGTTTGCAGTTCACATTTTCTGAAATTTCAAGCATGAAAGAGTTTCTGCTCCCTAATGATACCTCTCCGATGTAGGAGGACTGGGCTCTGTCTAGCGAAAGAATGGCCTTTATGTTCATCACAGACTTTCCTCATCTCAGAGACAGACTCTCAGGAAGAACAAGGCACCTGTGAAGCCACAGAAACTGATATTAATTGATCTGTTGCAAATCGTCGGTTCTTCTGATCATTGTTTAAGCCATGCGAGTGTGTTAACCAGACAGGTTGGATGGATGGATGGATGGATGGATGGATGGATGGATGGATGGATGGATGGGGAGATGGATGGAAGCGTGGGTGGGTGGATAAATGAAAGGAGGAAAGAAGGGAGGGAGGGAGAGAGGAAGAAATGGAGGGAGGAATGAAGGAAGGAAAGATGGATGGATGGATGGATGAAAGTAAGAAAAAATAATGGATGGATAGATGTATGGATGGATGTTTGGAAGGAATGAAGGAAGGAAGGGAGAAACAATGATAGGTGGGTGGATGGATGGATGGATGTTTGGATAAATGGAAGAAGAGAAGGAAGGAAGGAAGGAAGGAAGGAAGAAAGGACGGAAGGAAGGAAGGAAGGAAGATGATGATAAAAGGATAGATGGATGGATGAATTGATGGATGACTGGATGGGTGGAAGGGAGGATGGATGTAAGGATAAATGGATGGAGAAATGAATGGATTAGTGGATAGATGAATTCATGAATGAATGAATGCATGAACGGAGACAGGCAGATAAAGACAGAATAGAGATAGAGATATGTAGTTAAATAAAGATAGAGAGGTGATTTAGCCATTCATTCCATAAGTATCTGTTGAGTTATCTATCTACTATGAGCCAGCCACTGTTCTAAGCACAAAGGACATAACAGTAACCCAAACAGAGAAACACCCGCTATCTTCATGAGCTTACATGTTGGAAGAGGAAAGACAGGCTGTAAACAAGTAAGTATAACATATAGATTTATAGTTGGAGTTAATTGTTATGGAGAGAAAATAAGAAGAAGGGACTTGGGACTAGCTGGGAGGCATCCCAATTTTAAAAAGTAGGGTGAGGAAGGGACTCACCAAGAAAGTGAATTTCTGAATAAAGACCTAAAGGAGATTAGGATTCTCTTGTTCAACAGTACTTTTCAAGAAGACAGACTTATGAAAAAAACAGTCTGATTCCAAAAATACCAGGACAATGGCAAACCATAGAAGTTGGTTTAACACCCACAAGATTCTACAGGAGATCACAGGATATACTCAGAATTGTTTAGTTGTTTGCAAGATTTGGGCTGGAGGAACACAGTACAGCTTGGACACAATTGTTAGAAACCAGTGAATTATCATCAACAGGGGCCTGCCTAGGCCCAAGATAACAGGAAGCTTTATGACCTTTGTGTCATAATGTTGTAGCGACACAAAAGGGTTGGAGGGACCTGTCTAATTAGGGCATAGAAATAGGCAGAAGGGTGGGACCAACCAAGGCTGATAAAGAAACCTTTGAATGTCTCCCACCCCTACGTGTGCACCCCTTGGGAATGTGACTTTGCTGTCCTTCCTGTGCAGGGGTGGAGGCTGTTTCGCTACCGTCTTGAATCTGAGCGGGCCACATGATTGGCTTCCACCAATAAAATCCCAAAGAAGTGATATTACAGGCATTTGAGCCTACACCTCAATAGGCCTGCAGATTCTACCACCCCCTCTGGAAACGTTACCCAGGGTGAGGGCAACTGTCACATTGCTACCCAGGCACCTGTTTGTCTCACCACTGCCCTGCCCTGCACTTGCCCTTCACAGCCCCGACACTCATGGGCGGGACAGTGACCAATCGGAGGAGGAGGACAGCCCAGTCCTCTGGGTTTACATCACACTCAGCTCCTCACCTGTCCTGTGCAAGGGGGCTATGAACGCTCCTTCTACAACCAGCCACTTTCTGCTTCCCCTTCCTGCAGAGATCCTTGATGACGGGGCTTTACCTGTTGAATCTCCGTAAACAACCCCAGTGTGTATGTTTAAGTGGGAACACAATCCATTAGGAAATGCCAACATCTTCGAGGAGGGAGGACCCCCAACAAATTCCAGAGCCTCACTGGGTCAGTCAGGTACGAGCAGGCCAAGGAGCAATGAGATGCTGCTCTTATCTGACTGCTACAATCCACACACAAAGAAAAAGACCTTCAGCAGATGGCAGGGACTCCGGGCCCAGGGGGAGGGACAGGAGGTCGGACCCGGCCTTTCTTGGTCTCCATATACCCTTTAGCATCCCCCCGGTCTCTCCCACCCCCTTAGTTCAGTGGTCTCAGAATGTCAGCAGCGTGCAGGCATTTGGAAACCACCCCCAAACTGCTCTGGCATATTTGCTTTAGCTTTAGCATTTTGTTCACGAAATGAAAGCTTTGTAAAAGGCTAACCTAAAGCTATACTCCTAGAAGATAGTGTGGCCTAGCCCAAGAGGTCCTAAGGCAGGGGTGTCCAACCTTTGGCTTCCCTGGGCCACAATGGAGGAAGAAGAATTGTCTTGGGCCACACATACACTACACTAACGATAGCTGATGAGCTAAAAAAAAGAAAAAGAAAGGCGGCAGAAATATCTCATCGTGTTTTAAGAACTTGGGTTGGGCCGCATTCAAAGCCATCCTGAGTCGCAGGTTGAACGTGCCTGTCTTAAGGCATTAGAGTTCAGGCCCTAAGTTAGTGGTTCTCAACCCTGACATTAGGGGAGATTTTTTTCAAACTCGTGTACCCAAACTCTGCATTTGGGTTTACTTGGTCGGGGGCGTGGCCCCAGACATCAGGATATTGCAAAGCTCCCGTGGCGACGCTAATGTGCATCGGAATTGAAAACCACCCTAGTTCTGTTGCTCTTTGATGGATGGCTTGCTAAAGTACCATTAAGGATGGTCTTGGGTCATATCACTGTGCCACCCACTCCAAGCATAGGGCCCGGCACAGAGTTGTCACTGACCCATGTTCTGTGAATAAAAATAATGTCACTTGATTCCCTTGTTTCTATAGTTCTTTATTTGTCTTACACATGTACCCATGCATATGTAAATTTTTCATAAATGCATAAAAGTGGCCAAATCATGCTGTGTATGAGCGAGGGATAGAAAGAGAGCCTTCGTTCGGTGTCATACCGTGTTTTGCTTATTGGCCCTGTATTTGCTTATTGGCCCTGCCCCCTCACCTCCCACCCTTCCACACGAGCTGTCCTGCCTAGAATCCCTATAGAAACAGCCCTGCCTGTGACCATCATATGCCCCCATCCTCACTTAATTTCAGCAGACAACGCAGACACAAGTGGGCCCGGGCGGTCGCTGTCTGTTTGGTAGACACAGGGTCGCATTATGCACATGGATCCCTTGCAGAAAGCCCTCCAAGCCACCCGGGAAAGCTCTGTTTCACTCCCGTTGATGAGCTCGTGCCGGTCCAGGGGGAGACGCCCCAAAACCTACTCAGCCAGTCCCCTGTGGAGAGGCACGTGCTTGGCTTCCTAGGTCTCCCCCGTGAGAAACCACGCCACCAGGGAGCACAGGCGGTGTGATGCTCACAGCCACGCTGTGAAGCCTGAATGTCCACATGCGTCTTTCCGCCCCTCCCCAGACACACAGCCCAATGGCAAGCTGGCCTTGACACCCTAAAAGCCCCACTCCGGCCCAAGAGGGCGATGAGCCACTACACGAGCCCACGCACGCAGAAAGCTCACTCCAGCCCGCCTGCCGCGTTGTGTGGGCGTGGGCTGCCCACGTGGCGTGGCCGGGATCTCCCAGGTGAGCGCCGTCGGCAATGTGGCTCAGCAGACAGCTGTTCAATAGCATCATTCATGGCCCATTGATCCAATGACGTTTCTTTCTGTTCCACTTCAGAACTACAATGTCCCGTTCCCGCCCAAGGAGCCCAGCTAGAGTCCCAATAATCGCGGAAGAGGGAGCTCCTGTCGGAACTTGAATGATGGACCCAAACATGCATCTAACTGGCACAGGATGAATGGATCTGCTTGACACATCCCACCTCCCTGCTCCCTGGGAACTTGCCTTGTTCTCCTGCCCCTTAGTTTTTGTAGGGCGATTCAGGGATGTGGCCACACGGGGCTGCCCCCATCACGTGTTCCTGACACATAGTAGGAACTCCATACATAGCTGCTGAGTTGAGAAATGCCCAAGGGGTCATCTACGGGGCTCAACGCACAGCAGGCTGGCTGAATCAATGGCATTTCTCCAGCTTGTCTCCCATATTGGACCGGCCAGGATGGCAGGTGGAATCTGAATCCAAAGGCAATAAAATGCATAAAATAAAAATATACTTCAGAGTAAAGCAGAGTCAAGACCTCAGTGGCAGCAGAGGGCAAAGTCGAGGGAACTAAACACACATTCTAAGTCCAATGGGCAAGATAACGAAGGAGCGAAATAAACAGTAATAGGAGCAGAAGAGGAAGCATCCATTCACTTGAGAATTGCATGTGGAAGGCCTACCATATGCCAGGAACCATGCGAAGTATTGATGGTTCAATGCGACAGAAGTCATGACTCCAGCCTTCACCAGCTCCTGGTCTTATGGAAGAGACCAAGACAAACACAATCATGACAGAGCCGTGACAGGACAGAGTAAAGGCCGATGGCCGAGGTTAACCAAGGGAAATCTCAGAGCACACAGGCAGTGGGCACCCAGGACGACGTGGGGAAGCACAGAAGGCTTCCTGGAGGAGGAGATAAATAAGGAAGAATTAGTACAGCTGAAGAGAAGGAGAGGGTAACAGTTTATACCATGAAAGGCTGTGGCCTCAGGCCCTGTGAAGACACCTCTACATCGAGACTCCTGGACAAGGCGAATGACATCCCTGGGCACGACCAGCACTGTGTTCTCCCACCTCCTTGCCTTTCGTGCCGTTCCCACTGCCTGGCCACCGCTCTCCCCCACTCTCTCCCCAGTCTGCAAAACCATCCTCCCTCCCTCCTATGGAGGCACAGCCCAAATGCTACCTCCTCCACGAAGCTGTTCCAAATTCCTCTCCCTGGAATGAATCTCTGTCTCTCTCCCTGAATTCCAATACCACTCTGCTTGTTCGTCTCTCATCGCACACAGCATGCCTGACACCAGCGTATAATTATTTGTGTAGCTGTCTTAGCTCCTCTACTAAACTATACCTCCGCTGGGGCAGACAACCTTGTCGTAACCGTCTTTGTATTTCCCCACAGCACCTTTTCCAAGGCAGGTGCTCAGTCCGTGTTGAATGAAGATCGTGTTTCCCAGATTGCAGAATGGAAGGAAGGGAACAGACAGCACAGCTAGAATCAGGGGACAGCGCCAGCCTCTAACCAGCAGAATTGGCAGCGCGGAAGTAGTGCATTTCCCGTGACTGGGTAAGAGAGAGTCTTTATGAACAGCTGGGTGAGCAGATTTCCGAGTTCAGCTCATCTTTACCAACTTCCTGGGAGGGAGAATGGCTGATACATAAGCAAAGACAACAGAATCCTACTAGAAGGTGAGATAGAAATAGCTGGGAGTCACTGTCCAAGTGATAGCCCCTGGGCTGGGTGACAGGTCCAAGGGCATTTATTAGATTATTAAATGTTTAATCAATCCAAGCAAAACAGATGTATCCTTAGAGAAATGTTGAGCGTGTCGTGAACAAGCACTCTCATTAACCTGATTTGGAGCCGCTGAGGTCCATTTTAGAAGTGGGACCTACATAAGAGCTGCCCCCAGATCTGATTTGATGTGGCAGCGGGGTGGAGCGATGAGGACTTTCAGGAGCACAAATCTCACACAATGTCTGTCGTCCTGCTACTTAAAACCTTCGATGGCTCCCCAGTGCCCCAAGACGTATAGCGGGGCCCTTAGCATGACATTCGGGCTCCTGAATGATGTGGTTCTCCCCAGCCTCACCTTCCACCATTGCCCCGTGCCACTCCGATCGGGTATCCCGATCACCAAGGCCAAAGGGACACAGTGGAGGATGCTGGGAAAGAGATGCCCCAACTCCAGAGCTGAGCCATTGCCCGGGTCCGGCTCCTTTTCCCAGTAGGAACACAGACTCAGTATTGAGAGCTCTTCCAAGCTTTCAACGCAATCAGAAAATCCAGATTTTTCTGGCAGCTTCAGTCATTTTTCAATATTGGTTCAAACACATATAAAGTATGCGTAGGCCAGAAACGCCCCGTCTATGGCCCATGGATCCCTACCCTACGCTTCCCTGAGAACGTGTGTTTTTACTCCATGGGTGTTCCTGTGAGGCACGTGCTCACTCACCCCTTGACCCCCTTCCCAAGAGCCTACGGCCTTGCTCCCATCTCCTGTCCCTGGATCACTCCTCACCTTCCCGTTGTGCTTCTGCTCCTGCAGAACTGCCGCAGTCCTCCCTACCTTTCTTCATGTTCACGAGTCTAAGAATAAACCTGAGTAGCAGCTGCCGTCACGGCTCCCACATCCGCCAGGATCCCTTTGACATTTTCATGCGCATCACCCTCCCCCCAAAACCTCAGCCATATGCTTTCACGCTCCACACCCTCAGGCGACTGGAAGCCACTTTCCCTTCGTGCCTGAAGAGCCACCCGTTCCGGGAAATTCATGCTCCCCAAGAGCAGCCCTTAGCCAAGGAACGGCAGGCGCATGCGTGCAGAGTCCAGCTCCCTTGGTCCCTGATGGGGTGACTCCCCAATAAGCTCTCCCAGGTCTCCCTGCAGATGGAGCGAAGTGCTCCTCTGCAGGACGCTGCTTGGGTTTTGCCTGGAAGTGCTAGCTAACAGGTCAGCTTCCAACGAGTCTCCATGCCCGGATCTGCTCCTGGGGTCCATGCTGCAGGACCCGGTCCTTGTGTCTGAGCCCTTGTACAACCCCTTCTTCTGAGAGCACCCCACCTCCAGGCTAAGGGTGATGGCTGTCCCTTCCATGGTTAGGTTGGAAAGCATGGTGACTTCCATCTCGCTAGCAGACTCTCTCTTCCCATCTTGCACGTTCTCATCATGCCAGCTGCCGAGTGGGAGAGACCCGTGGGGCAAGGAACTGAGGCTGGCCACTGGCCACCAGCCAGCGAAGAGCTTAGTGCCGTCAGCAGCCTCTGTGTGAGCTTGAGGTGGACACTTGGCCCACTCGAGTCCTTAGTGGAGACCACAGACCCTGAGCCAACCCTTGGTTGCAGCCTTGTGCAAAACCGATGAAGCAGAGGGCCCCTGCCAACCCACAGCCAGACTCCTGACCCACGAAACTGTGAGAGAAGATGTGTGTGTGGTTTTAAACTGCTGGGCTTGGGGGTGATTTGCTGTGTCGAGCACTAACCCAGAAGTTCCACTTAAGACAACATACCGTGCCATCCGTAACTCTACAAAATTCCATCCCTGGCATGTCCCTCAGGAAGCCGTCTCTTAATTCCCAGGCCAGATCCTCTCCCCTTTTGTCTTATCCCAACTCCTGGCATTGAAGGCGGGCCTGTAAGAGAGAACAGGCCTCCCATACTTGTTTATCTTCACACTGGTACACAGTACCCAGTATATCATAGAAGCTTCGTGAATGTTTATTAAAGTAACATGCTTATTTGTTCATTGTTTCTGCCACGAGATTTGGGCCAAATGTCTCCCTGTATCCGTTATTCCCCAGCTGCCAAATCAGGGGTACAGCAGGCCTGCAGCATTCAGCAGGGTCCCCCCTGCCTGCCTCCCCCAGTTACCTGCTAAGCAGCA
Source organism: Craseonycteris thonglongyai (assembly GCA_004027555.1). Taxonomy (NCBI): domain Eukaryota; kingdom Metazoa; phylum Chordata; class Mammalia; order Chiroptera; family Craseonycteridae; genus Craseonycteris; species Craseonycteris thonglongyai. The sequence goes on from PVKE010001493.1 coordinate 17,916, forward strand.
TCTTTTTTCATCACCAGGGTCCACATTGACCCTTCCTCCCATCTGTTCCATTCATCTGTTGGACAGTCACTTGCTGTCACTTTAGAGCAACAGGGAGTTTGCTCTTCCCTTCATCGCCCTCTGGGAAGCTCAGGGAAATGATCTCTGATGGATGTGGCTTCTTCTTTGGTCCTAATGACAAAATTTCAGCAAGAGCCAGCCCTGCTTTGCACCACACTTGGAAGAAATCTGTTCAGCTTTCATCTGCCAACCCTAACAAAAACTTGATTAACCGGCACTCGGTACATATGGGTTTTGTTATTTGGGTTGTTTTTCTTTCCTTTTTTTTTTTCTGGTTAGCTAAGGAATAAAACTGAAAATGCCATTGATTTCCTTATTACTTGGAAAAAGAGTCAATAGGTTAGTCCACACTGCTGCCCACTAGAAATAAATTCCCCCAAGGAAATGGTGTCTGTCTAACAGAGGTGAGTGCCCCGCACATCTGAGAAGCAGTAGACTCTCCATTAACCAGAACTCAAGCAACCCAGCAACTGAGATTTTGCCAGTTGTTTGAGAGTGCTGGCTGCTTGAGTTCCAGTTAACAGAAAGTCTACTCTATTATGACTCAGGCTAAAAATAGTGGTAGGAATTAGGCTGCCTCTACAGAGACCTTGTCGGATGGGATTTTTATTTAAAAAGTGCTTTGCTATCACTCGTATCTCTTGTCTCTTCTCTTACAAGCCAGGGGTAGAGTGTGTTCTGGTTATTTGAGGGTTCCAAATTCTTCAACTCCATGTGAGTAACACTGCACTCTGATTAAGATGGTCAAGACTCTTTTATAGATATCTGAATCCAAGACCATTAAACTAGTGTCTGATATTCTACCCACCCAATGGTTACTCAGTCTCCTGAGCATCCAGAAACTCATCGTCCTGCCTATGAGACACATGAAACTCCAACTTGGTACCTCCCTCTGGTCTTTGGCTTTGTGAGGAAAGAGAAGCCATCCTTGTTACTAAACTAGCAGATCCTCTGAGCTAGAGGGGAGGACGGAGAAGCCAAAATGGTACTTTGATACCTTGGCCAACATTCAACATATTTTAAGAAAAACGAATTGTAAAGAAGGGAAATAGATTATTAATGAGGATTTTTTTTAAGATTTATTTTATTATTTTTGACAGAGACAGAGAGAGATAGAGAGAAGGGGGAGGACCCAGAGCAGTCTCCATACTATACGTCAACAGGTCTTGACATGGTTTCATTCCACACAGGTGGGCGGGGGCTGTGCAGGGCGGGAACTGGACTGGGGGCTCCCACATGGGAAGTTCACTCCAGTTCAGCATATGGGTCCGCACGGGCCGGGGCCGGGATTCGATCCTTGGTTCCCAGGGCTGCAAAGTGAGTGCTCAACCCACTGAGCCATCCCGGCTTCCACAGAAGTAGATTATTGAGCACTGACTGCCAGGTACTGGATGAAGGACATATTTTTTACAACTGATCATAGCTCTTGCGACCCCACATGATCCGGCCCTGCCTGCCTTTTTGACACCATCTCTGTGCAGCCCCTCATATCCCTGACTCTGCTACAGCCATGTTAGCCCTCCCCATCTTCTAGAGCAGGCCTCGCTCTTCCTACCACAGGACTTTTGCACCTGCTGCTGCCTCTGCTGGCAATGCTGTTCGCCAGGTATGTGCATGGCTGACTCTTCGTCATCCCCCATTTCTTGATCCAGTGTCATCTCAGGTCCTCCCCAACTGAGTGCTCACCTGCTGCACCTGCTCATTCTCCATGAAGTTCCTTTGTTGTATTTTCTTCACAGACCATCCCTGCTTTGAACTAACTTACTCAATGACTGTCTTGTTCCCATGGGAGTATAGCCTGCAGGAAAGCAAAGAACTTGCCTGCCTTCCTATGGTGAGACCAATGTGTCAATACACGCCTGCCAGGTGACAGAAGCTCAATAAATATTCGTGGAACAAATGAAGAAATAACTCTCTCTAATCTTCCCAAGACAAATACATTCATTACCCTCATTAACAGATGAGGAAGCTGGGGTTCTGAGCAGCTAAGAAAACTTTACGGGGAAGCTGGGATGGCTCAGTGGGTTAAGCGTTCGTTTTGCAGCCCCAGAACCCAAGGATCGAATCCCGACCCCAGCCTATGTGGACCCACATGCTGAGCTGGGGTGTGCCCCCAGCTCAGTTCTTGCCGGGGCCTATGCGGGAGGCTCCTGGCCCAGTTCCTGCCCTGCGCAGCCCTGTGCCCACCTGTGGAGTGCAACTATATGGAAAACTAATGTCAACTGTGGAGACTGCTCTGGGCCCTCCCCCTTCTCTCTGTCTCTCTCTGTCTCTCTCTCTCTCTGTCAAAAACAATAAAAATAAATCTTTAAGATAAAGAAAACTTTGCAAGTGTATACAGGTAGTAAGTGATAACCAGACTTTTGACCATAAAACTGTCTCAACTCCAATGCCTGGATTCCCCATCACGACTAGGTACTGCGTGGGAAAACAGGAGATTACGCTTTAATCAATTGTTTTCCAACTTCTGTTAATGAGAAATGTTTGAACAGCTGTGACAAGGAAAGAAAAAGTCTTTTATCAGCCCACAATCATGAGTATGTCATACCGGGGATATGTCTTTCAAATCAAACATTGCCATTTTGTCAAATCTCCTGACAGAGTGCAATCTCAAGAAACAGTTGTCTGCTTCTCCCACGCGCCCCTCTCTTTGGGATCCTCTCAAAAGGCAGATGGGGTCCAAGCAGTGGCATGGGTGACATAGGAAGGTTGGAGCAGATGGATCTGATAAACGCTGTATGAAATGTGGGGCTTAGTGTCCACTCCCCAAATCTTCTCACCCAAGTGACCGCTCACCCAGCCTGAAAACCGGGGCTGTAAGATGGTGGGAATTGGGTTTTGCAGCCCCGCTGGTACCTGTTTCTCTGGGACCCTCCCCTTTGAATACCACCACTGCTTAGACTCCCATCTTCATTTCACTTATATGTACGCCAGCATCCCACCCCTTTGCTTTACTTGTCTCCAGCTCAAAGCTCAAAAGCCTCTCACACACGCACACACGCATACGCATGCACACACACAAAGACTGAATTTTACTCTCTGCATCGTGAACTTTGGGGTCACCTAAAGAGGAGACCTGTATGCCTGGCCCCCATCTTGCAGTTATTTCCAAGCATGACAGATTTGGGAAATTGCTCCACCCAACTTCAGAACCCCACACAACACCCCCAGGCGTGGATACCCCCACTTGAGTTCTGTTTACGAGAAAAGAATCAGTGACTGCAGCATCGTCCCTGTCCTAAGACTTCCTGACCCAAAGCAAGAATGTTAAGGCGGTGACCGGATAACAGAGATGCTCACACAGCTCTGTGACGGACTCCAGGATCAAAGAGAAATCACAGTTCAAAGGCTAGAACGCGCACTAGCTTGTCATTCCTATTTTTGTTCTGACTTGAAGTCTTTTTTATTAAGGGAATCATCGTGATCTGTATCTCCATGACACTTTGCATCTTTATGCCTTAACTAATTAATTGACTGAAGTGGTACCTCGGGAGCATGTATCTATCCCATTAGCCAGAGCCTGGCGACCACTTAGCACCGGCTTTGTCTTTCCGCTTCCATTCCCAGAAACGGTTTTTGTCTGGGCCTGTGTCTGAATGTGTACATGGAAAAAAATAAAGAGAGAGGATTTTGCTTCCACCCACCGCTGTAAAAATCTACCTTTGGGAGACATGGAATTTCAATTGTGAAATAATCAGTCTTGGAAATTGTCCTGTCCTCCAGGAAAAGAAAAAATAAGTACTTGAATAGCGATTGCCCTTCAAAACAATTACTAATTATAATGTCTATAAAGAAAAATACCCTCGATACCATTACTCCTAATAAAGCCAGACGGATCTATACAAAGGAATTAGCTGGCATGTCTGAAATCTGACAGGACAGCTCTTGGGAGTATGTCAAAGAGGGGGTGAGCTCCAACAGGCTTAGAAACCCCAATCCAAAGCTTTCAGAAGCTTACCACCTGGGGCAAGCCCCTTTCAGCAACATGGGAAGATTAACACCTGTCCCCAGGACATCAGGCCAAGACAGCTAAGACATGAGAATCCAGTTATTTTTCCTGACCTTCTTTCCAGCCCCTCCCATCCCAGGTTTCTTCCCTGCTCCCTTTACCTGCTCCCCAAGGCATTGCCATGGTGCCTGGGATTCCACATGTGAGTCATGCCTTATGGCTGCACATCTCACTGTCCCCATGGTCCTCTGAAAGATGCAGAGATGCCTGGGATGAGTGACAACACATCCCTAAGGCCTTGGAATAAACTTGACTGTCATATCTCAACTGACTGTAACAAAATGTACTATGGAAACAAGGATACTGGAGAAAAGAACGAGAGAAAATGGGGTGCAGAGAAGAGAGCAGAGAGGTAGTGCTGAAGAGAAACAAAAGGAGAGAATCAGTCTGGTTTCAAGTTCTCCACCACTTATATGTTCTGAAACCCAAGTCAAGTCATTTGAACTCTGATCCTTGGACTCAGGTCCCATCTGTAAAACGGGACCAGAGGACAGTGTATGGGAAGCCTAGTGTTTAGTAATGATCAGCTGCAGACAACAGAAACCACTCCAGTTCCTGTGAGCAGTAAATAAGTGACCACTAGGTTTAAGGTGACTTAGAAAACCAACCAAAGATCTCAAAGAATTGGACCTTCCAAGAACAACTCCCTGCCTCCATAATCTCCTCGCCTCTATGATGATTGGGAAAACTGCCACCATGGCTACAATAAGCCACCAAGTCAAGATGCTAATGGCTGCAGAACCACCTAGACTCTGCAATGATCCATAGGTGCAAGGTGGATTGCATTCTGTCACGCTCCCCTCTAACTCAGTTCTGAATTCAAGACTCATGAAGGTGCATCTGATTTGCAGAACCTGAGTCATAACCAGGATCCTAGCTGCAAGGGAGTCTGGGAACTGTACATTTTAGTTCTCCAACCTCTGCAGGGCAGATGGCACAGTAGACAGAGGCTGGAATTGAACTTGAAGGAGGCCATCTACAAGGTGCATTACCCACAGGTTACAGGGTCATCAAGAGAATTAAATGAGATAATACTTACAAAGTGCTCTACACAGTGCCTGGTCATTAGTGGGTTCTCAATAAACATTAGTTTCCCTTCCCTTTCTTAAAATTTTGCCTCAGGTTGGTCCTGTGAATCACCCTAAAATAACAAAAGAAAGGAATCTGGGAGTAGAGAACGGATCTTCTTAACTCATTTGTGATGTTTGTTTGGGCATCTTCAATTTTGCAACCTTATCAAACAACAGGCCTGTCCCTATTTCAGGTATTCTGCTACCTCCACAGAAAGATGGGAATGTTTTCACCAGTAGTTTAATGCTTTATTCTTTGAAAAAAGAAAATTACGAAAGGAGACTCCCTCTGTATAATTATATCTACTTTATCAATTGAACCAATATTTACTGGGTACCTCGTAGATGCCAGGCAGATGTGACGCCCACCTTTCAAAGAGTGAAAGGTCTAAGCAGAAGATTTGTACAAAACTTATAAAGTGATCAATTTCAAGAAAACCTAGGAGAAAAGAATAGGGTGCTAGGAGTCAGAAAAAAATAGGGTGAGACCGATTCTGTTCAGGGGGTCAGGAGGGATCTTGCTAAGAAAATAACATCTGAGCTAAGGCCTGAAGAACAATAAAAGTTAACTAAGTAAAGAGCCAGAGAGAAGAGCCTTTCTGGAGGAGGAAATAGCAGGTGCAAAGGCTGTATGTGGGAGAAACCAGCAGACCAGCCTGGCTGAGTATTCTGAGTGGGGAGAATGGGGTGAGAATTGCCATGGCTCTGCTCCCTAGACTATTATCTGGGGGTCACATTTCCCCTGAGGTTGGGATCCAGGCGTGGTAGGCAATTAACATTTCCCAACAATAACATGAAGCATCGTAGCTGTCTCCCCAGTGAGAGAGAATAATATTAACTCGTCATCATGAGCATTCAATGCACTAACATGTGTAAAGTTAGGAGAAGAGGGCTGGACACACCTTAAGCACGAGCATCATCATTAACCTTGGTGTCTAGCCATGTCACTCCAGAGGGGTTCATCGGCTCCTCCCCATTCACATACCTTCTCAGACACAGCTGTGGCAGCCACGTGACACCCTGCACCTGCCCACAGCTGACTGGACCAGAGTGGGCACCTACCACCGCCTGGGCATTTCTGATGCTTACACATGGAGATGTGCAAGGGAGACAGAGGTTGATGTGGTCAGAGGGTGCTAGAAGCCGGAGCGATAAGGGCACAAGAGGACAAGCCAGAGCCTTGGGCGAGTGGAACATAATCAAGAGCCAAACCTGAGATCCCGGTGGCAGCGCTCACGTTGGCAGAGAAGAGAATGGAGCAGGTGGGCAGAGAGCGGCTCCGGAGAATGAGACGGAGAGAACGGTTGGGTAACAACATTCTAGCCCCGTGAGATCCAGCGGTTCCATTGGATTCCCTGAGCACTTCCTGTGTCCTGACAGTAAAAGTTCCTACTCGCTTTCATTTCTTGGAGTTTCTGTTCCTTGAAATTAAACAGTCACTGCCTGAGAGACTCATCACAGTGGTGAGCTGAGGCCACCCTTCCTTAAACCAGACCTGAAATGCAACCCCATCCTGCAAACAGGTCACAATGCCCATGATCATGCGTCCCAGCACCATGCCAGGGATTTGCACGGGCTATTTCTTCTGCACGGGAAGCTCTTCCACCCACTTTTTCTAGAACTAGCTCTCACTCACCTTCCAGACTACCCCCCTTTCAGCATTCCTCCCACAGACACCTGCTCTACCGCGGTCCCTTGCTGTGGTTTCTGTCTCTCTTTTGGTCACTTGTCCAATGGTTGTCGCCCCACCAGATGTTTCACCCACACGTGCCTGCCCTGTTTCCTGCTACGTCTCCAGGGCTTGACACAGGGTCAGGCACGTAGTAGCTGCTCAATAAACATTTGATTAATGAATGATCAATAGCCTAAAAGGACCAAATTGACTATTTAGCTCTCCTAAAAGATCACTTGAATGTACTGGGTATTCTACCCTGTCCAAGGTGTTGGAGACACAAAGAGAAATTAGACATAATCCTTGTGTTTCAGACCTCATAGTCTAGAGGGACACACAGACTGGGTAGAGAAAGAAAAGAAAGGCTATCGGGGGAGTATTAAAAATAACTGCTCTGGAAGCCGGGATGGTTCAGTGGGTTAAGCGCTCAGTTTGCAGCCTCAGGTTCCAAGGATCAAGTCCTGACCCCGGGCCTATGTGGACCCATATGCTGAACTGGGGGTGCTTCCCATGCGAGGAGGCCCCCAGTTCAGTTCTCACCAGGGCAAGCTTCCCATATGTGGGAGGCCCCTGGTTTGGCCCCCAGCTCACAGGGGCGTGTCTCCCATGCAGGAGGCCCCTGGCCCTGTTCCTGCCCTGTGCAGCCCCTGCCCACCTGTGTGGAGCAAAACCATGTCAAAAACTAATGACGTACAACTATGGAGACTGCTCTGGGCCCTCCCCCTTCTCTGTGTCTCTGTCTCTGTCAAAAACAATAAAATAAATCTTTAAAAAATATAACTTCTCTTGGATGAGGGAGGAGGAGATATATAGCACCTTCCAACCGCCCCCCCCTGAATTTCCCCAGAGAATAAATGCCGTGTCCTCTACATCTGTTGTTTGGCTGCTTCACCTCTACATCCCTTATTGCAGAAACAGCACCTCACTTTTCCTTTCGAAGAAACAGTCTGCCACCCCTCCCAGCCCAAGTGGTTTAGACGGGGCCACCCCCAGGGTCAGGGGTGTATGTGTGTCCCCATCTAACCAATATTCCGGCCCCACAGAGAGTGGTTCAGGGATGACCATATGACAAAGGTTATAAAGCACAATCAACCGCAGGATTCTTGGGGGAAACCAATGAGAAAGAGATCTCTTTTTTCACTAGGACGTGGGCTGGTAGCAGCCTTGATCTGCTGAAACCTGTTTGGTGACTATAAGCGGGGAAATCTCCCCCAAAATGAAGTGTACGAGAAAAGAAACAGGCCCGAGAGAAAAGGATGCTTCTAAGGACACTGTGTAAACATCTGAGTCCAAGTGGATTTAGCCTGGATTTTCAGCTACAGGTCAACAAATGGTACGTTTGTTCTTCAACCAGAATTCCTGGGGGCTGCTCTGTGCATCGTGGGGTGTTAGCAGCATGCCTGTCACCCTACAAATGTGACAACCAAAAATGTCTCCAAGTCATTGCCTAATGTCCGCTGATGGGTAAATTTGCTTCCAGTTGTAGACCTCCGCCGCACACCAGTTTGAGTCAGGTTTCTAGCGAGTCACGGCCATCAAAGAATCCCCCCCCCTAAATTTCCAGGATTCAAGTTCACGCCTCCCTGTCTTCATGCCCCGTGGTATCAAAAGCCTCTGCGGGCTTCGCTTTCAAAGCCCGTTGGTCTGCTTCACAGGCTTTCAAAGCTGGATTCCATGAAAGTCAGTCAATCCGATCGAGGACGACTTCGATCTGAGCTCTAGCCCCACTTATCTAAGCAGCACAGGTTTCGGCACATCAATGAACCCCTTTTCTCCCCGTTAAAAATGTAAACATCGTCTCTCATTTACTTTATTTTAGAATTTTCGGCAGTCAATGTTCTGTTATCCATAGACCTCACCTTCAAGGGGAAACGAATCAATAAGAAATTATATTTGGGGCCAGGCTCTTTGAACGTCATGTAACCAACATATTTCTCTCTCGTTCATGGCTTCACTGATTGTGAAATGAAAACAAAACGACACTGCCTTCCCGAAACCAGCTCCCTTGCGGCTCGTCTCATCCATCGGGGCTCTCGGTCCTCATATCATTACTTCGGGGGACGCACATATCTGCTCACCAACCTCCAGCGCAAGTGGAAGCTCGGCTAGAGATGAGTTTGCTCCTTAGAATGAGGGATGGCAGGGTGGGAATAAACTGCCTGACTCGGGCAGATGGGCTGCCCCCCGGAATTCTCTCTGAAGTTCCTTTTCTTGCCACTTATTTCTCTTCTGGTAGCAGTGCTGGCCCGCCTGGTGGCTCCTGCATCGGAGGAGTCCTTTCAAGAAAACGTCACATTCAAGACAACGTCACATTGTGTTGACGGAGAAAATCAAAGTGAAAATGGAGTTTCAAGAGGCGTCCAGCTGCCCTCTTCCCCACGGTCTTGTACAACACTCGTGGGAAAGCTTTCGGTACACAGGCACAGTGAGGCGTGCGGGTTCCTTTCACAGATGGGCTTAAGTATCTGCAAACAGCCACAATGCCTGTGAATGCAGAGAGGGGAAGAAGTGGACGCTCCGTGCCCATGGTGGGGGCCTGGCGACCTGACTTGGTTTCTCGGGGTATTGGGGTGGGGCTGGGGTATTGGGGTGCCGCCCGTCAGTAACAGCCATGGCCAAGTTGCACTGATACTTCATTAAAGACCAATGAATCCACCCATTCGGGGCAGTGCATCAGGTCACCGATCAAAGGCACATGTACGGGGCAGCAGGGAGCTGGGCCCAAGCTGACCACACGTCCCAAAGCACATGCATTCTTACAGCCTCCGGACCAAGATCTCACGCCCAGCTTGATCTAATAAAGCCGGCAGTAAAGGGGGCCTCCCCGGATGTGTGGGTGTCCCCGAGCTCCACTCCTGGCTGGCCCGGCCATGTGTCACCGTCACGCTAATGCGATTGTAGCAGAGACAGGCACCCGCAGATGAAGAGAGAAGTAACAGGATGGGGCAGCACATGACTTAGCCAGCTTGAGGAGGGCAGGGGTCTGTGCATCTGTCCTTTGCAGGAAAGGACTGAGCCCCTACATTGCACTCAGCACTGTCGTCTGCTCTGTCCCTGCCTTCACACGTTCATGGACCAGGCAATCCAAGGAAGCATTGCCTTCATCTCACAGAGGAAGGGGCCGAGGCTCGGAGAGAATGTGTGACTTGCATAACATCTGTCTGCGTTGCTACACTGCCCACTTCACTCCATAAAGCCCAGCTCGTGAGCACAGGGGTGTTCACGTGGGTCTTTCCTGGGGCTGGTTCTGCGCCCATCCCTGGGGAGGGCACCGTGAGGGGCAGGGAATGAAGGCGCAGTGGGTGCTCTCCTGAGACGGTCTGGTTGGCCAGAAGAATCCTCCGGGTCTGAACCAGCAGGACCGACACATCGCACACCCACCTTATCCTGCACGAATACGGTGGGTCCCGGGACCTGTGCTGTCTTCACACAGCCGGCAGGGACTTTCTCCTTCTCTCTCTTTAGCCCCCAAGGGTCAGCTCCTCTGGGAAGACTCATGAACCCCCAGGCTGGTCAGGTGCTTCTCTTCCATGCACCCCCAAAACCCCAGTGCTTGACTCCTCTAGGAAACGTAGGCTACCTCTAAGAAAGGATTATCAGTGAGCACTTCGGAGGTCAGGGAACCCCATGGGGAGAAAACAACAGCCTGAAACAGGGAGGTGGAGAAGATAAAGGGGACGAGGGATGTATATTGTGGTCCACGAGGGGACAATCTATGACAGATAACAGCCAGATAAGGGACACTATGGAGCAGGAATCGTGTAGCGGTAAGACACAGAAGTCAGAATACTTTCACGTATGTTCTCTAGGGGCTTCCACCTCGGGAAGTGTATCTGATCATCACAAACATGGTAGGTAGTAGGTACTGTCATCCCCATGTGATGGAGAAAGAAACTAAAATACTCAGAGAGGTTGGGTGGGCTGCCCCAGGTCACACAGCATATGTCTCCCAGGCAGCAGAGCCAAGGGGTTAAGATCACCTACTCTGGTGTCAGGCAAAGAACAGCTCTCAGCTTCCTGGCCCTGTGACCTTGAGCAAGAGACTTAACTTCTCCAAGACTCAGTTTCCACAGCCATAAAAGGGGACGAAAACGCTCCAGTTCGCAGAGTTGTTGGAACCATCAAATAACTATTGAAGACGTTACTCTGCCCTTGACATCTGTGACAACCACTCCCACTCATTTTGTTTCGCCTGTGTCACCTGCAAAACTACTTGTGTGTTGGGGAAGCCGGGATGGCTCAGCAGGTTAAGTGATCACTTTGCAGCCCCGGGGACCAAGGATGGAATCCCGGCCCCGGCCCGTGTGGACCCATGTGCTGAACTGGGGTGTGCTTTCCATTCAGGAGGCTCCCAATTCAGTTCTTACCCCCTGGTTCAGCTCCAGCTTGAGGGGGCGTGCCTCCCATGCAGGAGGCCCCCAGCCCAGCTCCTGCCCTGCGCAGCCCTGCCCACCTGTGTGGAACCAAACCATGTTGAAAACGGATGATGTACAACTATGGAGACGGCTCTGGGCCCTCCCCCTTCTCTCTCTCTCTCTCTCTCTCTCTCTCTCTCTCTCTCTCTCTCTCTCTCTCTCTCTGTCTCTGTCTCTGTCAAAATCAATAAAATAACTCTTTAAAAAAAACTACTTGTGTGAAACTGGTCCCAGTTTTCTCTGGGAACATGATGGTTTCCTCTGGAAACATGGCGGACAAGAAGACTCTGGACCCCAAGTTTCTGAACCCCCTAAAAATGCCACCAACTTCATATTTCCTTTCCAAGTTGTCAGGAAACAGACGCCAGGGACTTGCTTTCCTGGAGGGCTTGGGAAATAATTAGTTTGCCTTCCATAAAGGCCAGAGTTCACTGCTGAACTATTTAAAACTCCACTGATGGCTTAAAATAAATATCACAACTGAGATGTTAAAATAGCAGTGTGTTCCAGCACATGGCATTTGGGAGTGAGGGGAGAATAAAAAATGTGAATGGATTTACCGAAATAATCTCAAGATAAGACCTTTGAGGTTTGATAGCACAGAAATGTCATATTGTTTTAAATTTCTTGGGGGTTTTGTTGTTTTAAGTTTGTTTTCCTCCTTTGAGGGCACTGAAAGCGTTGTCATAAAAAAGAATCAAGAACGTTTCTGAAAAAGAAAATAAGAGGTAACTTATTTTTTACATCACTGATAACAATTTTCAAACGTTTAAGTCAATTTTCCAATCAACCGTCATACTTTTCTGTTTTTAAGCCAGTTGTAACAATTGTTTCTTTAGAAGCTTAACTATAATCCCCAAATACAAATAAACTGATTTATCCAGTGGGAAGGTGGAGTATGGACCAGTGGACACCAAGCGCTGGGCTGGGTGTGTTAAATATCTCTTTCATTTTAATCTTCACAGATACTCAGTGAGGTGGGTGGTTTTCCCCACTCTGCACGGGAGGTAACAGAGGCTTTAGTGTTTTGCTCAGAAACATGGCACTAATAAAACACACAGTCAGGATTGAGCCCAAATCTTCTATCCTGGTTTCATGCTCTTTCCAGAATATTCCCAGGGCCCTCTACTCCATCTAGACCTATAAGGCCTAGACACCCAACACGATCAGGCAAGGCAACGAAGAGAAGCCGATACGCTGGAAGTCATGGCTAGTATAAAGCAATAAAGCACACATCCCAAACAGTTCCCGTGAATACCCATAAACTCGGGAATGTGTTCTCCACCCCTGGCCCGCCCTCCTCCTCACCTCCGGCACTTCCCACTTCATACTTCATGCTCTGTTAAACACCAAAGCACGCATCCTGCCCAGAACTGTTCACATTTCAGGTCACTGTGCCTTTGCACATGCGGTTCCTTTTTCCCAAATGTTCTTCCCCCACAATGCACTTGGTTGAACTCCTCTCCACCCGTCAAAACCCTGCTGAAACATAGCCTTTTGGAAGAAGTCTTTTCCATCCCTCTCCCACTCTTACACCCAATGGAATTCATCAGTCCCCCCTGAGCCCTTTCTCTGCACCCAGGATGTGACACAGTGTGGGTTAACTGGCTGCTTGGTTGGCATGACTCACATATCTGTTCCCCTTACCAGAGTGAGATTTGTGCGGCCTGATTCCACCTCAGCATCCCCCATGCCCAGCTCAGTATCTGAGTCAAAACAAGCATCTAATTGAATTGAGTGGAAATTGAAAATGAAAACAGATATCATGGAGGACTTGGAGAAAGGGAAACAAGTGCTTAATGTTGTGAAAGTCTATTACAAAGCAATCAACCAGACTGTGTTTTCCTAATTCCGATGACAAAGCTGGCACAGGGACAGCCGAGCAGCAGTGGGAGCGCGGACTCCCCGGACATCTGCTGGGCGTCTCATCTGATCAGTCCTCGCCTCTCCATGCTGACGGGTTCATCTTTCCGAAGTCAGAGGACGCGGCGGGGGACATGGTTACTTGGCACTAAGTCTTGGCAACCAGGAAACCCCGGCTGATGAGAAAGCGGTGGAATACGTGGGAGGAAAAAATGAAGCGCATGATCTTAAGAGTTAATGACAGTGCCGGAAAGGGAGAAAGAAAGCAAGCGTCCACTGAACGCCTACTGCACGCTGTCTACATGTTCAGGACATTTAATTCTCACAACAGTCCTAGAAGATGAGTGAAAGTCTCTTCTGCTTACAGAAAATAAATAAAAAGAAGGAAGGAAGGAAGGAAGGGAAGGAGGAAGGAAGGAAGGGAAAAGGAAGGAAGGAAAAGAAAAAAGAAAGAAAGAAATGGAGGGAAAGAGGGAGGAAGGAAGAAAAAAGAAGGAAGGAAGGAAAAGAAGAAAGGAAGGAAGGAAGAAAGAAAGAAAAACAGAAAGAAAGAAAAACAGAAAATGCAGAAAGGTAAAGTTACTTGCCCAAGGTCATACAATGGAAGTCTGCCTGTGAAGGTCAAGCTCTAACTGCACACAACATGGCTGAGCAGTAATCAGGACGTTGCCCGACTTTCTACCTGGATTTGAAGAAAACAGGGGAGTGCATCAGGATAGTCTAGATCATGCCACAGTAACAGAACATTACCCACCTCCAAAACAAGATCTCAGGACACAAACAGATATGTCTTTGAGTCTGGGCAGCTTTCTAGGGTGGCAGCCAGTGTCCATTGTGTGACAGCTCCGTGTTCATGGGACCCCTGGACCGGCCGTCTCAACGGGATTTGCCTCCCTCCGGGAACAAGGCCCCACAGGGTCTCACGCCCGGATGGAAACGCCTCTGCCCGGAAGCAGCATGTGTCACTTCCACTCGCGTGGCCTGACCTACAGCCGAGGGGCACAGAAGTGCAATGCTCCAGCCAGAAGGAGAAGGACCCGGACGTGCGGACACCGGCCATCCCACCCAGCGGCCTCTGGGGAGCGGAGAAAGCCGCCCTGTGCAGCGACCAGCGCGTGACAATCCTGCCTCTGCACACTGCCCGAATGCTAATCCCTCCACAGCGGTTCTTCGGCAAAGACACAGGGGACACGTGACAAGCAAACATGGTTCGGGACGGTGACTTTACAACCAACGAGCCCCGAGCCCATGGGGCAGCTCAGTGCTATGAACGAGGCCCTGCGGCCACAGCTCTGGAAGAAAATATCGTGCAAGGCAAATGGGAGTGTGTCCGTCTGCTTGGGCTGCTGTGACCAAGTGCACAAAGGGAGTTCACTTCAACTGTCCCAGGTCAGGGTGCCGCATGGTCCGGTCCCGGTGAGGGCCGTCCTCCTGGTTCACAGAGCGCTGCCTTCTGACTGGGTCCTCCCAGGGTGGAGACAGAGAGAGTTCGGGTCTCCTCCTCTTCTGAGGACATGGATCCCAGCCTCATGACTTCCTCACATGCTCGTCACCTCCCAAAGGCTTAGGGCTTCAGCTGATGACACGTGGGGTGACAGTCGCATGCGTCTGCCTGTTCCATGCTTGCCCCTGCCACTGAGGAGGAAGACGAGGCATCAGAGCGATGGACCAGTGTGTCCCAGGTGCTCACGTTTGGAAAAGCAGGTCCGAAAGCTGGAAGGTGGGACGCAGACACGTTGTCCTGAAGATGATGTGGGATCGCACGGTGGAGGGACGAGTGGCATCTAAAATGCCCGAGCCTCGCAGAAGAGTCAGCCCAAGTTCCGGTAAGTGTTGTGCTTCCTCAACTGCAGGTCAGTGTGTGCGTAGGAATGTCAGTCTGGCTTTAGCCACTCTGTACAGAGTGTGTGTGTGTGCATATGTGCGTGTGTGCACACATATGTGTGTGCGTGTGTGTGCGTTCAGTAGGAAGGACTGCTCCTCATTGAAACTGGAATCTAGTTCATATGATTCTGTACCATGAATACTATGGAAGTATAGGGCCTAGGCTCTATCCGGATTCTAACCCCGCTACAAGTAGTGTTGTGCAAGCAGTCATGACATCTGAGTTTCTGGGACAATTTCTGATTAGTTTTACAACACAGTGATAAAGCATAGAAGCCATGGTATCAGATTTTATAATTCCTAGAGGCAACGGACTAAGTGTCCAGCTACAAATTATCCAGGGGTACACCCTCCGTTTTCTTTGAAGACAGGGACTCACGTACACAGGCCCTTGTCACAGCACCAGGCCCAGGAGGGCACTAAGTTGATGGGCTCCGTTTCTTCAGATAAGAAAACCGGGGTTCAGAGAGGCTAATGCCATTGCTTGAGTGAATGCATGGAGCAAGAAGCAGGACTAGAAGTCAGAGCCAGGCCTGCCTAACTCTAAAGACTGCTTTCTCCACAGCCAGGGATGGGAATCAGGAAAAACAAGCTACTGTATTTCCGGCGTATAAGACGACCAGGCATATAAGACAACCCCCTAATTTTACAGTTAAAACATAGGTTTAGGCCTATATTCGCTGTATAAGACGACCCCCCACTTCCGAGGCTGTAGTCTTATACAGCAAACATAGGCCTAAACCTATGTTTTAACTGTAAAATTAGGGGGTCGTCTTATACGCCGGAAAATACAATACTCGGAAAAGAAATGCAGGAAAAGCCGGGATGGCTCAGCGGGTTGAGCGCTCGCTTTGAAGTCCCGAGGACCGAGGATCGAATCCCGGCTCCAGCCCAGGCGAACCCACATGCTGAACTGGAGTGTGCTTCCCGAATGCGGTGAGGCCCCCAGTTCAGTTCAAAAAAGAAAAAAGAAAAAGAAAAGAAATGCATGGGAGTGCTGGTAGACCCTCTTCTTTGTAATCCTTGAAGGAGCTGCTCCGAAATTATCAAACCCTGGGCGAGGTCACATGTTCAGAGCACACAGGTCCCTTCACCCCATTTTATGACTGACCACTGCACCCAGGAGACTTAGCTCAGGAAGGCACATCATTGAGTCTA
This sequence comes from Craseonycteris thonglongyai, assembly GCA_004027555.1. NCBI lineage: Eukaryota > Metazoa > Chordata > Mammalia > Chiroptera > Craseonycteridae > Craseonycteris > Craseonycteris thonglongyai. The sequence continues at coordinate 34,047 of PVKE010001493.1, forward strand.
CGCACCCACAATTACTAATTGGCCTCCACACGCCAACAAAAGAAAGGACTGTTCTCCGAACTGACCTACTATCATAGCTCACCCTTGACCTCCATGATCATCCAGACAGAGCGATGTCCCCAGGCCATGACCCCAAAGCTGTCATTAATGTCATACGAGATGAGGAGCAGCCAATGGCAGGAAAGGTACTTGGAAACACCCAAAGATACACAGGACCGCTGTCCCAACTTCTGTTGCCGCCATGTGTCCAAACCAGCAGCATTCTCTCAACCCAGTTGTCTTAGGAGTCAAAGCACCTTCTGCAAACCCTGATCTGCTCAGCCTCGAATTGCAAATGAGTAGCAATTTAGGAGACCCAAAAGTGAGGAGGAGTCTTGGCTCAAAGTCAGCCAGACCTGGGTTTGCTTTGCAAGTTCAAGTCCACACCAGCTGCAGGACCTGAGCGATGACTGTCTCCAACCCTCAGTTTCTTCATCTCTAGAAAAGGAAAAAGCATCTCCCTGTCATCCTGGTCTGAGCATAAAGGGAAGAAATACAGGGAGAGTCGATGACACAGGACCCAGCCCACAGCAACTACTCGATACATGTTGGCTATTATTTCCAAGAAAGAGGAAGGTTAGCGAGTCTGTAAATGCTGTAAGTCAACATCAGTACCAAAAACGACTTTCTGCCATACCCTGAATCTTCTTCCCTTGATGGATACGCTCGCGATTCTTGAATTTCACGCTTCCCTTGATTCACTGTTTGGGGGAAGAGGTCTGTGGGGCCATGTTCCCCAGGATTCTTCCCCTCTGCACCCTGCTGAAACCCAGGTGCCCCCCAGGCCATCTCATCCACATGATGACTTGAGCCATCTATTCATTCTCTCAACACATACTGACTAATTTTCTATGGGTCAGCAATGAGTGTGCACTTCAGCAGGGACCCCAAAACCCCAGGAACTGGGCCACAGAGCAGGAGGTGAGTGACAGGCCAGCAAGCAAAGCTGCATCTGTCTTTACAGCTGCTCCCCATTGCTCATGTGACTGCCTGAGCTCCGCCTCCTGTCAGATCAGCAGTGGCATTAGATTCTCACAGGCGCACGAACCCTATTGCATTGTATAATTATTTCGTTATATATTACAAGGTAAGAATAGTAAAAATAAAGTGCACAATAAATGCAATGTGTTTGAATCATCCTGAAACCATCCCCCTCCCGCCAATCCATAGAAAAAATGTCTTCCACGAAACTCATCCCTGGTGCCAAAAAGTTCGAGGACTGCTACTGCACGTATGGATGCCCAAGATACCAGACACTCCAAGTGTCTAAAACTTGACCTTCCGTCATTCTCTTAAAACATGCTTCTCCCTCTGCCTCCTTTCTTGGTCCATGGCCCCACCAACTACCCAAGCTGGAATCATTCTAGACTTCCTCTCCCTCCCTCACTCTCTACAGCCAATAGATCCCTAATTCCTGTGGACCCCAGGGCCGCGTGACTCTTCCACCCCATTTTTCTGCATTCATGCTGACTCTGACTCATGTCCGGGGCTCCGTGTATCTTCCCTAAAACACAAAGCAGCCTCATCAAGGCCTCACTGCTTCCAGGCTTTCCCAGCGGAGCCCCCAGTGCAACACCACGTCACCTTCCAGAACAAGATTCTGCAGGTGCCACTTCGCTGGTCAAGGATTCACAAAACCTGCAACATAACCCCTGCTCCTTAGACAGGAAGGGCCACTGTGGTCCCGCCCTGCCACCCAGCCAGCCCTCAACAAAGCCCCTGCACTTGAGGTGCGGCCACCTCCTTGCAATTTTCCCATATGCCTTTCCACACTTCCATGCCTCTGAACACGCTACTCCGTGTGCCCCCATTTTCTTCCCCCTCCTTGTCTGCTGAGCTAACACCTAGTCATCACCTTTCACGAGTTCAAATCCCCCTACAGGCCTTTCCTGTGCTCTTTCTGTCGTAAGGATGATGCAGTATTGTAACTCGTTTTTTTTTGTTCTTGTTTTTGTTTTGTTTTGGGGTTTTTTTTGTTTGTTTTTTTGCTTCTTTCTCTATCCCCACCCCCCAAAGCAACATGGTCCTCTCTTTGAGGATAGGAATTTCAGCTGATTTATTTCCAAAGCCATACCTATCTTTAAGATAAAGATCAAGAAAAAATAAAGTGTTTGCAATTATGCCGAGAGCAGAAATTTCTGAAAGCAAGTGTTTGATGCATACCAAGGGAATGATTGTAATAATGATAACAATGCCAACTATTTCTAAGTGCTTAATCTGACTGAACACTTTATAGGCACAGTTCATTTAATCCTTTTAACCACTCAATGAGGAGGTAGTATTTTTGTTCTTTTATTTGGGGTGGGGGATGAGGCAAATGAGGCACAGAGATCACTCACACACACACATTCACTCACACACACTCATACACACTCACTCACACTCACACACACACTCACTCACTATGGGTTTGGGTTTTGGAGTCTGAAAGGCATGGCTCCTAGCATAGTTCTGTCATTTACCTTCTAGGTGACATGGAAGCAATTCACTTTTATTCTCCATTTGTTTTCTTATCTCGGAAATGAGAATTTATTGTGATAATTAAAAAATCCTATTTGTAAAATGATTGGCACATAGTAGATACACACTATTAAGCCCTCTTTCCCACAATGACCTCAACAATGGTCCAAGTCTGCATCTGTAGGGTGTTACTACATTCTTCACGCGGAGATGGCGGCCTTTGTGGGCAGGTGCAGCTCTGGCTTCCCCCACAGACCAGCTCTGAGTCTCCGTCCATCCTTGTCCTCCCTCCCTACACACACACAGCTCCCCATCATGAACCTTGTCACGGACAAGGTGGGGGTCAGGGCGAGTCGTCAGGGATGGGCTTAGAGTGAGCATGACACCCATGCAGATTACTTGATAACTAAGTGACTTGGCAACTTGAAAGCTAACACTTGGTGTGAGGTTGTGAAGCAAAGGTGAGAATGTGCGTAGGTATTTCTGTCCGCCACACTCGACAGACCGTGGCCAACACCATGTACCCCAATAAGGAAGGCCAGGGACACGACCGAGGTGGGGATCTGCCAACACAGGACTGAAACGGCTGCTTGCCTGGTAATGCTGAGACTGTCTTCCCATCAGCTCCGACCTCCTCCCCCCTCCCCACAGCCCTCTGCTCCTTCTCACCCAGGAATACATTGACATTTCGAAATGTATTGATTACAGGAGCAAACTAGGTTTGGGCCAAGGAAGTGGGAGACACGGATTGATTCTATTATTGTGGGAGGAAAAGAGAAGAATAAACAAGGGTGCTTTTGTTTGGAGGACAAAACCAAAATTATTGGTTGAATGGGACTGAATTAAGCACGAAAGTTCAATCTTTCCAGAGTGCTGACAATGCAGGTGGAAATCAATACAGAAACAATTTGCACCACGAGCAACCCAGTCCCTGCTTATTAACAACTAATTATACCAAGTATTCTGTGGGATTAGGTTAGTTCTCGTCAAGGCTGTGATACGGCAGGACTTTTCAGCAAGACTCGGGGCAAGAATCTGGTTCCCAGAACGGCAAGGCTCAGGATCAAGGAGACCCCAGAGGCCTCCGTTCTGTGGACCCCACTTCACAGTTTGCCACCCACAAATCGATGTATAGAGAGCCCGCTGCATTTGTATCTGAAGTTTAAAATATGATAGCCAACAGCAAGGCTAGTATTTCACCAGGAGCATCAGTAGGTTCAGACCAGTTGTTAAAATAATGAAGTCCCATATTAGCTAGGGAACAGTCCCCTTGGGACCTTCCAGACCCCTACCCCTCGTGATTTAGGAGCTCAAGGGTTAACCCCAGCAGAGCAAGGGGTCTCCAGAGTCTGCAGCCATACTGAGGTGTCAGGGCTCATGTCCCACGGGGGGGCCAAGTATTTCCAGTGTGACCCAGATCACAGATAATGACTTCCTATGATCACTTACTTAGTCACAAGCAGTCCACCAACAAACCCAAATTCCTTCCTTTTGGGGAGAGGGTATTTCTTGTGCATAAATTTACACACACTGCATGTATATATATTTATGTATATAACTATTAGCTACCTGTAGAGTTGTACATATAATTAGGTATCATTTTACATATACAGGTAGTTATATAATTTCTTTTAACTTGATGTGTTTGGGAGATATTTCCATGTCAGCACATATAAATAAATTTATCTCATCTTTTTAACAACTACGTGGTGCTCAACAGTTTGGGTGGACTGTGATTTAGCCACTCCCTCACTGATGGACGTGTAGGTTACTCCCACTTTTTCACTCTTATAAACCACACTGTAGTGAACATCCTCACACACGTTATTCCACACACACCTGGACATTTCTGCAGGATAGAGTCCGAGAAGCGGAATCGCTGGCTCAATGGAGAGAGCATTTCTCGTGTAGATAGAACCTAACAAACGCGGCATACTTTCTCTTCTACACAAATGACAGCTGCTTGCTCCCCTTTCATCAGAACAATTTTGTAGAAACCAGTCCCTCTCTAAGTGGTCTCGAGTGAGTTCGAAGCCTCCACGTGCAATGTGAGGTTTCAGAGAGTCCGCCAAGCTCCTTCGTGTGCGCACGGGCTGCCCACCATGAGGCTGAGGGAAGCCTCGTTGCTCTTTCTAGCCAATGGAATGTTCCAGATGCTCCCGGAGCCTCCAGTCTATGGGGCTGTGTGAGAACAGCCAACAGCAAGCTTGCCTGCAGAACCTGGGAGAACGGCACGCTTGTCAACCCAGGCCCTGAAGCTGTTGCGCTGGCCTCCAGAGCCACAGAAAGTCCCTCTGGGAGGTCTGCTAACTTCTGTCCACCACGTCTTGCCTGGAATGTCATGGAGCCTTCCATGAAAAAAAGAGGTCATTCTCTGTCCCTCTAATCATAAGACCCCAGACGGCCCAGAGGGCTAAGTGGACAACAGACACTAGTCTATCCCTCTACTGTCCCCCTTCCCGTAACAAAAACTCCAGGGCCTGGGAGAGGGGCAGCAGAGGGGCAGCCTCCAGCCCCCTAGCTCAGTCAACCAAATGCCCCGCTCCACAAGCATTTTTACTCCTTCCGAAAGGACCAGGAGGTATGCAACATGATACAAATGGAAAACGGAATTGACAGGCCAAGCCAGGGACAATCTACCTGTGGGACAGACATGAGGCCCAAGGGGACATGCATCTGGGCAATCCACTAGGGACTGCATACTTACTAAGCACTGGGACTCCCAGCTCCCAGGTGGCTCCAGCAGAAGAAGAGAAGTGGGGGTGGAGTTAGAGTCCCTATCCAGCCCCATCACTGCAAGAAGACACTTCCCACATTTAGACGTGAGGGTGAATCGGGAAGAGGAAACTATGAAATAAAGAAGTCACGGCTCCCAGCTTCTCCGAACAGTTCTGTCTCCAGCCAGACCGCCTCTCCAACCAGCCCGGCAAACCTTTCTGAGCAAACCTGAGGCTCCGCGGGCTCTCTGAGGAACACCGACGCCCCCTCCAAATTCACCCCTTGGGGGGCTGCCCACCAGCAGCCACAGATGGGATTGTTATTTCCCTCTACCCCCCACCCCTTTTTTTACTTAGGTGGTAACTGCTCAACATTAGCTATGACACATAAAAATCTAGAGTCCTCACTTTTTAAAAATCAGGCCCCCACATTCTTTTAAGGAGGCAGTAATGGCCTCTCACCCCGTAGCTGCAGCTGAGTACCAGGCCCCCCCACACACACACACGCAGAAAGGCACCTCCAATTTGCCATAGCCCTCACTGCTCCATATTGTACAGCCTACCCACCTCACCCACCGTGTTCACAAACCCCCGTCTACACAACAAGTATGTCAACTTATTCTTTTTTAAACACAGAGAAAAGGAGAAGAGGGATGAGCAAAATTGCTCCAGAAGACCTGAACTCGGACCCAGGACTTAGTCATCCATCTTGTAAATCCAGGAAATGGGGGGTCAGACCCCCAAAGAGGAACACTTCCCAACTCTGAAAACACTCTTTCTTCCGACTGGCCGAGGCCCTGCTTCCCAGGGTGGGGGGCTGGCAGTCGTCCTCCCGCCATGGCAACTTGGAGGAACCGGTCAAGCGAGGGGCTCTCAGGGACGGGGTCCTGTCACTTGGTTTTTGCTTGGCATGTCTCACCCCGCCATTGCCTTCACCACCCCCGGCCCCAGGGTTCTGCCAGGATGTTCATCTGATGCAGCTCCAACGATGAACTGCAGGCTTGGAGGCAATAGATTCGTTTTGCACACAGAAACTAAAACAAAGCAAAGGACTTTTTTTTTTTCCTCTTAATCTCTTGTTTTCCTCACAATAAATCGTTGCTTCCAACCAGTAGGCTGCTCACCCGAGGTAGCTGGAGCTCCGGGTAGGCCTGGAAGCCGTGCTTGCAGCGCCATCTAGGAGCAGAGGGGGGCACTGCAGGCGCTGATCCTTGAGGGCTCCTCCCGCCTCCTGCACGATCCCTTCTTCTTCCCCTGCCCGAGGGTCTCAGCAGAGGCAGAGTGCTATGGTGGGGAGCCCTGGGCTTTGTGCTCAGACCCTGCCCCTTCATGAGCTGGGTGGTCTTGGGCAAGTTATTTGCTTCTCTGCAAAACGGGGATAATCGTGCCCACCTTATTGGGGGATTGGAAGATGGGGTAAGAAAAACTACATTATCTGGCACAGATAGAACGAGCCGATAAACTTTTATTTCCTTCCCCCACTGCGCCGTCAATCTACTCAGCCACAGACAAGTAACTCCTGGGCGGTTGTTTTGTTCATCTGCAAGCTGGGATGGGACCCTTGGCGGGTTGTTGGAAGCGGATGCAACGCAACTGATGCACCCACAGGGTGGCTCCTGGTGAGAGCTCAACTGTTCATCAGGAGAAGGGAAAGCAGCTGTAGATCTGGCCCTGCTCAGTAGCAGGCACTGAGGTGATACGAATGCCTAAGACAGTCATAAAGATAAACAAGACGGTCTGGAGCTAGAGAACCAACTGTACATAATAATATGAGGCAATAGATGAGATGTATGAACAAAGGCATGTCGGTACAGCTTTCCAGACTATGTCAATTCCCCCACTTACACCCCAGGCACACCCTGCAACAAAGGCTTGTCACCCCAACTTGGAGACGAGCCAGGGAAGGCTCAGCGAGGCTAAGGGGGTGTACTCTGGTCTTACGCCGCATCCATCTCCTCTCTGCTCCTACTCCAGACCTGACCCGTCCCCCAAAGCAGAGTCCCCGTCTCTGCCACTGAAGTCGAACAAACTGGAAATCTGACTCTTCCTTCCCTCCCTCTCCTGCCCCCCATACTTCATCAACTTCAAGTCCGGTCTATTCCAATTCTCCGTGTCTCTCCCCTCCCGTCCCCTTTTTTTTTTTTTTTTTTAAATATATTTTTTTAATTTATTTATTTTTGACAGAGACAGAGAGAGAGAGATACAGAGATAGAGAGAAAGAACTGAACTGGGGGAGCTCCCAGTTCAGCATATGGGTCCGCACGGGCCGGGGCCGGGATTCGATCCTCGGTCCCCAGCGCTGCAAAGTGAGCACTTAACCCACTGAGCCAGCCCGGCTTCCCCTCCCATCCCCTCTTTACGTTTGCACGCTTCTCCCTCCGGTTAGACACCCTCCAAAGCCACCTCTGCAAGAGCCTGCTATTGGGGCTCTCTGCCAACTGCTCTCACGCCAGCCCCACTGCGGGGGCTGCCAGGAGGATCTGGGCAGGTCCAGTTGATGTCACTAAATGTCAACATCAGGGGCCATGTTCTCCTTTCTAGTACCAGTTCTCCACTCCTCGGGTTCCTGCCGTTGAAAACAGAGAGAACTTTTCATGGCGTCTGAAATCAGAGGCTTACACTGGATCTAGCTGAGATTCTTAACTGAAAGTAATCGGAGACTTAAGGGGACAGAGTTTTAACACCGTTGATAATAGGATCGAAAGATAAAACTGTTTCATATTCTAACCCTGTGGAGTGGAAATGCCTTCCCAGACTAATGACCTGTCACTTGTGACATACATTATGCTAAGAGCTTAACCTATGTTAGATCACTTAAACCTCATCTCACAGATGAGGAAACTGAGGCTCAAAGGTGTAAAATAACTTGCCCAAAGAATTCCAGCTAAAAAAAACCCAAAAACTGACAGAGTGCAGAGGAAGTCCCGATCTGTCCGCCCCACAGCCTGGCTTTTCCCTGCATCCAGAGGTGTCTTCCATTCCATCTTCTCCGGCCTCAGCTCGCAGACATCCCCGGGGCCCCCTCAATTCCACATTGCAAGCCATAGCCCCAGCCTCTTAAATGACACGCGGCCGCTGTGGGAGATGATTGTAATCGCACCTGACCACAAGGTCTACAGGGAGTTACTAAATTATTCCAAGAGAATATTTGCTCTGGAAGCTTTATTGACTGGAGTGCATTTCCTGAGCTGGCATCATTGTTTTTCCCCCCAGCAAGTGGGGCAAAGCAAGTTCAAGTGAGAATCTGGATGCCTCATCGAAAGGATACATCTTCAAAGCCTGCCTGCCAATCAAAGCCATCGCCAAGGGACAATCCCTAGAGAAGAGGGGAGGTAGGTTTTAGAGGTCCCCGGTTTCCACAGGAAATGCACTCCAGTTCCATTTTTTATGGGTTTAAAAGTGAGTATCACTTTTCTCCCTCCCGGCCTCATCTTTCTTCCTAAAAGAACCACAACTGACTCATTGCAGGATCGTAACGCCCTAGAAAATAAAAACAACCCAAATGTCCGTCAGTAGGAAAATGGTTGAGTAAACCATGGAACAACCACCCAACGGAGTGATGAAATCACGCTGAAGCATGAGGAAGTACGTCTTCCATGTATACGTCCCCAACTCCCGTCTTGTACGTGAAGTTAGCAAGGGCTAGAAAAGAGTAAGCAGCTTTGTGCCAGAACGAGATGAGAAGACGCAGGGCCTGGCAGAAGGAACCCCCTTTTTTGATGAGCTGGTAATCTATGCCAAATCTTTTATTATAGCATCATGAGCGTGTCATTCTGTCACGTAACAAGATCACACTCACGCTCACTATCCCGCTTTCAAAGGGCATAGCGAGCATTACACCTGCCAGACCTCACATGCTTATTAATATTAGCAAAAGGGAAGGATGGAAGGGTAAGCCTGCACAGAATAGTTCCATTGGATGGCAGGGAAGGACAGAGGTCATAGGTGTGGAAGTGGGGCTCCCCTGAGGCAAAGAATGGGGGAGCACCAAGAAAGGAGCAGTGGAGAGACATCTGCCTGGCCAGATATAATCAATAAAGTACACTGTTGCGCAGAATTTAAAAAACAATAATAAAACTGACTACTAAAGGCAACTGTGGTGCCCTGGGATAAATCCTGGGTCCAAAAAAAAAAGGTGGTGGAATCTGAACCAGATCTGTCCTGTATTGTATCGATGTTAGTTCTGACAAACAGACCTAGGTTAGGTAAGATGCCAATACTAGGGAACACTGATGAAGGGTAAATCTACCACTAATCCAAAATAAAAGGCGTACTTTTTTAAATGTAGGAGACATGCTGAATGGCATGTGAATAGAAAAAGCACAATGAAGTGAAGCAGGGAACCACTAAGCGTCACCTGATTTTTACTATCACCATGTCCTGGCAATGCCACACAATATCAGCGACCAAATGCCCCCTCCTGCCACCAGGGCAACCACTCACCACCCCCACCTCTAAGGACACTTCCTTTTTTTTTTTTTCTTTTCAAGATTTTACTTTATTGTTTGAGAGAACGTGAGAGAAAGAGAGAGAAGGGGGAGGGCCCAGAGCCATCTCCATAGCTGCACATCATTAGTTGTGACACGGTTTCCTTCCACACAGGTGGATGTGGGGCTGTGTGAGGTGGGGCCAAACTGGGGACCTCCCGCATGGGAGGTGAGAACCTTCACCACCACACTGATGGCTACCAGTTGTGCCAAAGTTCAGCAAATGGGCTTGCAGGGGCCAAGACCGGGAATTGAACCCGGATCCCACGATTGCCAGGCAAGTGCTTCACTGCTGAGCCATCCCGGCCTCCCCCAGGCTACTTCTTCATACCATTCTCCACTTGGAATGATAACAAAGTGTCACATGAACAAAAACACTACAGAATTTGAAAGCAAAAAGGAAAGAGCCATGAGACCAGACATAAATAACCCAAACCTAAGAATGGCCGCCGGGGACCCCTGTCCAGCCCAGGTGTTAGCAACCATCACGGGAATCCCAAGCAGTACCATTCCTGGTGGGGTTCACACCCAGGTGCACCTGAGCCCAGATCCCACCAGCTTTCGGAGGGTCCTTCATGGGGGCGACACAACACGAAGAAAGGACCAGAACAGACCCTTGCGGTCTTCTGTCCTTTTTAGACGTGTCCATGGAGACACGCAGATGTCATTACCATCCGGACTGGTGGCACTTGGCTCATCTAAGGAAGCTGACAACCTCCAGCTCTGCAGTGACCGCCAGCGGCCGGCGTGTAGTGCGGCGCAAAAGCTGAAGGCAGCCTTGCCCATTCCATCCAGCCGACAGCTCCTCCAAGCCCACAGCTTCCCTGACAGGCTGACCCCTTCCCAGGCCCCTCCACGAAGACCCCATCGCCACCCAGGCTGTGTGACTTCCATGTGCAATGATGCAAAGACTCCTCTTGTCACATGGTTTCTGATTACTGCCACAGTTTCCAAGTCCTGCAGCTACTCGCCCACCTGGGAGCCTTTGAAAGGGCTCCTTCCTCACCCCATGTGCCCCCCAGGTAGCTGCACAGCTCACCCCACCAGTGTACGGGGGTCTTTGCTCAGAGCCACCTCCTCAGAGAGCTCCCTCCCTCACCGCCGTCTCAGACCTGAGGCGGCGCTGCTGTCACTGCCAGCTGCTTCCTCCACTGTATTTGTCCTCAGAACGCTCACGGTCTCGTGACATTGAGCTCCTGTGGACTTGTTGGCTGTCTCCCTTCTCTGGGAGCTCCACAGGAGCTGGGTCTGTCCCTGGCGCATCCCTAGAGGTGGCAGTTGTTCCGAGTCAGCCGCAGGCACACAGGCCAATGGTGTGTGGAGAGAAGAGGGCCAGTGTGGCAAGGGGGAGGGGGCTGGGAGGGGAGCGAAGACAGGGGGCTGACCCGAGGGCCTTCGCAGCCCACAGCACGTGGCCTGGGCTGCATCCGGAGGATAGTGGGCAGCCTGGAGAGCGCTGAGCTGGGATTGCATTCCGTCTAAAGATCACTCTTGCTGCTATGTGACTACACTGAACAGGACAAGAGGTTACAAGCTACTGAAACGGCCCAAGGGAGGGGGATGGTGGGATGACTCTGAGGATGGAAAGAAGCACATAGAAGGCTTGTGGAGGCGTCTCGGCTGCTTGCTGAGGCATTGAACGTGGAATATAGGACAAAGGAAAATGGCAAGGGTGACCACAGGCCTCAGGACCTGAGCAACGGAGCAGATGGTGGCGACATTGGCTGAGATGGGAGCATCTGAGGGAACCGTACGTAGGGAGGGCGTGGGGGTTGGGAATGACAAGTTGCTCATTTGGTCGCATGAACACCAAGGAGCCAGAGGGGCTGAATGCAAGTCCTCGGAAGCCAACGACCCTCCCGCTCCCCAGAGCACACAGTCCTTTCTTCCCTTCTCGCAAGAACTCTTGCTTAGTCAAGCCCAGGTTCCTTGCACAGAGAAGAAAGGAAAGTTGTTTTATGCACAAAGGACCACAACCAAGATGGGTCTATATTCGACTTTGCACCAGAGGCCACTGGGTTCCCAGTTCCCAAAGGTGGCCCCCAACACGTGCGCCACCTCCTCATGAAGAAATGAGCTCATTTCCCCTCTCCTGTGTGCTAGGTTGGCCTTATGCTCGGCCATGAGCAATGGGATGTGTGATGGAAGTGATGTGCTAGGTCTTCCGAGCCTTAAGGAGACCGGCAGCTTTCACTTCCTGCCTATTCAAAGCCGGTGGCCAGGCTGGGAGACGCCCAGGCCACAGGGAGAAGCCACGTGCAGGGGAACTCAGGCAATCAGGTGAGCCCCTACCCACAGCTAGAACCAACATGCTCCAGCCATGTGTGTGAGCCACGCTGGGTGCTCCAGCCACGCCAAGCTCCCAAAGGACGGCAGCTCCAGCTAATGTCACATGGAGCAGAAGGTTGGCCAACTGAGCCCAGCCAACCTTCTGAGTCACAGCGCTGTAGAGCATTCGTCTTCACCCACTAAGCATGTCGTGGTTTACTATCCAGCGATTGAGAACTGAAACAATCAGATCACGAAGCCTACATGCACCGCGCATATCCAATGGAAAATAAGACATCATGAGTTTAGAAACCTCACAAACCAGCTCACTGTCTGGGAGTCGAGAAGATGGCCGCTCGCTGAATCCAAGATTCCCACAGTTACCTCAATTGCGTGCAGACACCAGAACTCATCTTTAGACAACTCGGATTGCATCTGGCTTATCACCTGGTTTGTCCGCAAGCTTATTGCTTCTCCAAGGTGAGCAGATCGTTCCCCCTCTCTCTCCCTCTCGGGGCATAGTTCAATAACACTCGTTTTTGATGAAGGAAGACATAGAAGCAGTCCTAAAACTCAATTTATAGAAGTCAGAGGAGACCACAGCTTGGATTGAAACGCCCCATGTCACCTAATTAATGACCCAGGTTATTGCGCCGGTCCCCTCATGAAAAGCACCCTCCAGAGCCTGACGTGTTTTCCCAAAGCTAAAATGCAATAAATGAATGAGTGTCCCGAGGGACCGCAGAGGGACTAAAAGGAAAGCCCTAAAAGATAGATGATGTCTCAACTAATTTTATGATTTATCGATCTCCACTTTGTTCATTTTGCAACGTGGGAGAGCTCATTTTTCTGCCAGGCCCACAGCGGTGTCACCCTCACTGAAAGATATGATTACCATCCCCAAAACAGTGTTGATGACAATAAGGAGTGTGGCTTCTCTCTGCTGCTGACCTCAGCAGTTTTCGTTGATTATGTGTGTTGGGTCTGCCAAGAACCAAAATTGATGCCCTTATTCAGACACTTGTTGGACGGTCACAGGCATTTTTCTCATTTCTCATCCAAACAAGTTCATCTTTAAGCAAGCGCAGATTCATGGTTTAAATTACTGAGATGACACCTCATCTGTTTCCAGCGTGTGTAACCTCCCAAGGAAGAGCCTGCGCATGGTGGGAGAGCAGGAAAGAAGAGAGAGCTGTCACCACTAACCATTTTTGGCTCACGTGCCAACTTGAGTTTAAAGATATATTTCTCAGGACACAACACAAAACGATGTGGATGGCTCAGCCATTCCAAGCAGCGAATGCTGATGCCGATTGGGCGCAGGGAGTGTGCTAAGTATTCTGGGGGTCGTGAGTCATTCTGTATTTATTAAATATTTACATGGTGCCTACTACACACTAAGTGCTGGTGTCGGAGTGAACCAAACGGACACTGTCTCTTTCCTCGTGGAAACGAGGCCCCCGTGAGAAAAGATGGAGTGTCAAAGGCAATGTCTATGAAGAGAGTAAATAGGATGTTAGTCAGCTATGTGAGGCACATGACCAGTGGCTTCCGATGACAAGCATTTACATCTGCTCATGCAAGTATGGCCCGGCTTGGGTTTGGCCAAGCTCAAAATCATGGGAAAAGGAAGTTCACTCCATCCACAATGAAAGAGGGAAGGAAGTGAACATTTGCTGAGAAAGAACCCAAACTACCCCCACAGACTAATGGCATAAACAAGTGATTTGTGGGGGATCAAGGGGAAATAGAGCCTACTGAGTAAGGAGGCGCGATTTACTGGGGTGACGTCGGCAAGGTCGGCAGGGGACAAGACCTTGCTGGGCTGTTGGGCATGTCTGATTTAGGATTTCAGATTACCCCTTTCATTGCTGCGTAGAAAAAGGATTGTACGAGTCACAAGAGGAGACGTATAGAGTCCCGTTAGGACACTGGTGTGACATGCCAGGTGCGAGATGATGGATGGTGTGCATTTGGGTAGAAGCAGTAACAATGGAGGGTAAGTGGACAGATTGAGAACCAGAAGCCAACAGACAAGGTAGTAAAGTGGATAATATGTGACCCATGGCCTTAAACAGCAAATAATTCCTTAGATGAGACAAAGAGGCACATAAATAGCCATGGTACAGAATGTATGATTTTTAGAGGAAACCTCAAGATCCCTGTGGACCTTTCTGAGGGCCTCTGGGAAATTTGAGAGAGGAGGTGGCATTTGAGCTGGGCTACAAATATGTCACAAAGTCACACCTATGATGGGTACACAGGAAAGTACAGCATCAGAGAAAGGACAGCTTCCCATGAAGACCATTAGTGGTTCAGGATTGCAGGCTCTGAAATGCTTTGTCTGATGGTCACGTGGGGAACAGGCAGGTCCTCTACCACATGCTATTCAAAGAGATCTGTTATCACTCCAGGCCCATTGGATTGGCTGTTATCCAAAAGATAAGAGATAGGTGGGCATGTGAAGGAAAGGAAACCCTTGTGTACGACTCGCTGGGATGTAAAACGGCTGCTGTGGAAAACAGTGTGGAGGTTCTTTCAAAAAGAAAAGTAGAATCACCGTATGATCCAGCAGTCCCACTTTTGGGTATATATCTGCAAAGAAAAGAAAATCACGATTTCAAAGCGATGTCAGCCTTCCTGTGTTCATCGCAGCATTACTCACAATAGTCAAGAGCTGGGAACAACCCATGTGACCGCCAACGCGTGATCGGAGAGTGAGACTCACAAACCGGAGCATTAGGAAGCCGTAAATAAAGAAGTCAATCCTGTCACTTGCAACTACCTGAATGAAACTTGAGGGCACAGGCTAAGTGAAATAAGTCAGGCAGGAAAAGATAAACACTGTATGATCTCATTTATGTGGAATCTAAAAAAGAAAAAAGCCAACTCATAAAAATAGAGTAGAATCGAGGTTTCCAGAGGCTAGGAGGTGGGGGAAGATGGGAGATGTTGGTCAAAGGATACAAATTTCCAGTGATGAGATGAAAAGGCTTGGGGTCTCTAATAGTCCACAGGGTGGGCATGGTTGGCAATGCCATACTGTATGTACACTTGAAAGCTGCTGTCTTCACCACACTGCTACAAAATTAACGAGGCGGGGTGATGGACGCGCTAACTAACCTTAGTGTGGTAACCATTTCACAATATACACATGTGCTGTTTACACTTAGATAATGATACCTCAAGTTAAACTTCTATAACGTTATCTGTCAATTCTATCTCCATGAACCTGGAGGCAGGGAGGGGGAGATCCGGGACTCAGTACACCCCTGATTTGCCACCATTCTGTGAAACGGGGGAGCAGAGATTCGGGGGAGGTGGTCTGGCGAAGACAAAGCCTCAGAACTGAAAGACATGAATGCACAGGTCCCTGTCTGCCCCCAGCAGGACTACGGATTGCTTTGCTCGTCCGTTTCCTCATATGTAAATAGGCAGGTGCTGCACAGTGTGAGCAGGTAACATAGACCATGGAACATTGCACGTAGGTTCTCCAATATTTGTTGAACAAATAAACGAATAGTTAATGCAGCGTGATTTATAATTACAAAAATTGTAGACATCACCCAAAGGCCCTCAATGGGGCAGTAATTAAATAAACAATGGTGTGTCCATAGCTTGGAATATTTTGTTGCTATGCAAAATCTTGTCATAAAAATTCATTATTGGAAATGTGGAAAAGATGCCAAGAAGAAAATGAAGCCCACCCGCAGGGACAGCCTCTGTTCACATTTTGGAGGATGCTCTCCCATTCTGCGGTGTGTTTTTTGAGAGTCGAGACCTACATGCACATATGTGTGCTTATCTAACAATGAAAGCACATCGAACGTAGGAATTAGGGTCCTGCTTTCCCCCCTGTATTACCATGTTGAGGTGTTTTCCCTTATCTATAAATCTTCAAAAAGAGATTTAGTGGTGTGAGAAATTGGCACTGATCCTATGAGGGTAGAAAACTGGAATGCGAAATTAGATATTCGACATGATTTCAATACACAAACCTTCTGGAGACAGGCCCGCGCTCATGTGTGTGGTGGCGGCCTGTGTGACTGGGTACAGGAAACACCGTCACGGTCAGTGACAGCTGTCTTTGGGTTGTGGGTCTGCCACTGGCTGTCATTTCACTGCTAGTATTTCTCTGCATCTTCATGTCATACAAAGAACAAGGATCGGTATTGCCATTAGGAAACAAAGGAGTGTTTGTTTTGTTTTTTTAAAACAGGGACAAGGAATTTGAAACAAGAGAAGGGTGAGCTGGTAAACCAACTCTGACATCTATGGCTCTGTGGGTCCATAAACTAGGGGGGTCCACGCTCACTGCAAACTTCCACAATGGGGTCTCCTGCTCAGGCCACATCCAGGGATCAGGGGACAAGCTGGAGGGGGGAGGTTCAGGCTGCGAGTCCATGGGACCCCAAGGGTCTGTCCCATTAGCTCAGGGGTGAGCAGGTGAAAGGACAAATCCGGTGTCTGGCAAAGCCAAACTCTAGACATTGGCAGGTCAGAGGGTAAAAAAAAGCAGCAGCAGCCAACCCCGAATCAGGGCCACAGGCCTGCAATACCTGCCACGTAGCAGGACTGGAACCTGGTGCTCAGGACCTCCCCACACCCCACGCCCATGACCAGGATGGCAAGGACAGCCTTGAGAAAGAATGTCACTTCCCCATAGAAGTTCATGGAGAAGAGGGAAACCTAACGCGTGACCTGAGAGGGTCGCAGCGAAAACGTCAGCACCCTGCCACTACCTGGGAAGAACGGTGCAGACTCTTTTGGTGCCGTGTTCAGGGCTCCCCGGTTCCCTCCAGCCATCGGCCACCTGTTCCCCCTGCTCCGCTCACCCACCCGCACGCATGTCTACACCTGCCAGAGCTTTGCTCATGCGGTTCCCTCTGCCTGAAATGCCTTTCCCTCATTCCTACCGACATTCTTCCCGTCTCCAAAGTCCTCTCGCAAGAAGTCTCTTGAAACACTCTTGAGGGAATAAAGCCGGGGACAAGGTTTCGTTTCGATCCTGGCCCCACCCCCTGCTGGCTGTGCGACCTTGGACAAGTCAGGTCATCCCCTGGATCCCAGTGTTCACATCAGTACAGTTAGGATGTACCAGGAGCTGCCTCCGAGGGGTGCTAGAAGGATGGAAAGAGAACGCATCTCCAATATCTGTCCAAAAGCGCTCCAGTCGATGTCAGTAAATGCCAACCTCAGGGGCCATGTTCTCCTTCCTAGTACCAGCTCGCCACTCCATGTGGGGGTAGTGTTTTGCCTCTCTAGTCACCATGGGCTGTCAAAATTTCCTTGTAAGTGTCCTGGAGTCAAGGCTAGGGCCGTGGCTCAGAACAGCACCTCCAATTTGAGACCGAGCTGGGTTCCATCCTAGCTCTGACATCTCCTAGCCATGTGATCGTGAACCAATCATTTTGCCTTCTGAAACCTCGGCTTCCCCAGGTGAAAAATGGGTTGAAGGCTGAATGTGGGCAGGGCTGCACGGATGAAGGTACACAAAGCTCGTGGCACAGTGCCCGGCACACAGGGAGTGCTAAAAGTTTATGACATGGTCTCGTGGGGTTGCGGTGAAGATCGCGTGGGCTTGCACCTGCAAAGCCCGTACCCAGCATCCTGGGTGGAAGGTAGAGAGCTCTCCATCAACATGAGCAGAATAATCTGGCATTGAGCAAACAAGTCCCACACCCCCCTCGCCCCTCCCTGAGCAACTGCAGACATGTCCCTCAATGCCTGTTCCGACCCAAAAGGCTGATCCACTCCAATTCATCATGGTCGCTCTAACCCACCCCAGGCCCTCCCGGGAAGCCTCTGGGAGCCCAGTGGGATCATGAGGACCCAGGGGCCAGGTGAGGTACAGTCGGGCTAATTTGGAGCCCAGTAGAACCTGGAGCTGGAGTTCATCTCCCTGGTTGATGGCGTTTCCTTCCCCATCAGGGGCCTTCCAGCCCAGCCCAGCCCAGCCAGCTACCCTCATCGACCAGCGAAGGAGGCCGCAAGCTGGCTTGCACAGCGGGATGCCAAGAAGAGAACTCAGCTGAGCCCGGGAAGCGAGGCAGGGCAGGTGAGGGCCCGGAGCCGCAGCTGAGTGACACCTCCTCTATGAAGTTGATTCATGTCGCAGCAAAGCTGGGCCGGGACCAGCTGATTCCGGCGAAGTTACTGTTCTGCCAGTTTCATATTTCGCCATCTGCTAACTGAAGGCTCCGCTGCCTGCTGGGTCCTATAAAGACTTTTATTTATTATATTACACATGGCAACATCTGCCACCGGATGAGGCTGTACTCAGCGCCCTAATTAAACAAACACGCACTCCTGCGACAGCAGAGGGCTGGGCCTCACCGGGCACGAGGAGGCCTGTGGCAGGGACTTAAAACCCAGAGTACCCGGCCCGAAGACTTTCCCTGAGGAAAGTCAGTGCATGGGATGTTCGGCCCCGCTCCTGACGGTCCCTGAAGATGACCTGAAAAAAAGAGGCTGTTTTTTACCTCCAGCATCGGCCTCACCCTCCACGAGAACCTGCACCTCAGGACTTGTGTGGCCAGTGCTCAGAATGCCTCTCTGCTCCTCCCTCCACTCTGTCACATGGCCCCCTGCATACTCTCAGAAATGCAAAATGTCCCTGTTGAAACAAGAAGCAAGATGAGTTCTGCCCAGGCGGGAGGCCCCCAGCCTGGTTCTCACCCTGCGCGGCCCCCGCCCACCTGTGTGGGATGAAACCATGTTGAACACGGATGACGTACAACTATGGAGACGGCTCTGGGCCCTCCCCCTTCTCTCTGTCTCTCCCTGTCTCTGTCAAAAACAATAAAATAAATCTTTGGGGGGGAAAATGAGTCCCAGAAGTGCCTTCTTTTCTGTATATTATTTTAAAAAGAAATTTATTTTAAGGCAGTACATCTCTATTGTGCAAGGGAGCCAGGCTAACGTCCTCTTCTCTCACAGAGACTTAAATAAAAGTGCCTGGCCCTGCGTTGATCTCCCTAAGCTCCTGTCCCTGGAAAAGGCACAAGAGTTGTGGGCCCCACGGCAGAGAGATACACAAACCTGACCTGGAATAGGATGTCTTGAGGGGAGAGTACTTGGAACAGAAATTCTGTGCATGAGAGAAAGAATTCGGTACCAAAAGCTGAAGCCAGGGGAGCCCAGTGAGTCACAGGTAGAGCAGAGGGCGAGGAGTGACTCTAAGTTTCCAGGCTGCCCAGCAATGTAGCCCCACGGTGCTGCTTCCGTGCTCCACAGCGCCACCTGTGGCCGTGGAGAACAACAGCAGGTGACCAATGCCAGAGCCTTTCCCTGCTTGGGAGTACACGGTGTGAGGACATGGTTTCATTCCACACAGGCGGATGTGGGGCCACATGGGGTAGAACCGAACTGGGGGCCTCCCTCATGGGAGGTGAGAACCTTCCCCACCACAGTTCAGCACGTGGGTTTGCACAGGCCGGGCTGGGATCAGATCCCTGGACCTCGCGGTTGCAAGGCAAGCGCTCAACCTGTTGAGCTACCCTGGCATCCTCAGGGGACAAAAACTCTTAAAGAGAGTTTAACCTATTAACCATGTACTAGCGAGGTTAACTATTAAAGAGAAGCTTAAACTTTTTAGAAGTTTCTACATAAAAGATAGAAAGAAACAGACTATTTAGTATTTGTCTACTTGGAGTTCTGGGAGGGAAGAATAGAGAGATTAGATGAAAAGTAGTACTGAAAGTGAGAGTGGAGGATAATTTTCCAGAAATGGTCGTATCTATAACTCTTCAGCTACAACAAGCACAACATATGGAAGCAAGATTCATAAAAAGAAATCCCTACGTGGACATACAACTGTGACTGTCAAAGACGGAGCAATAGCCTAAAAACTCCCAGAGGAAGAAGGCAGATGACTTCAAAAGAGCAATGTTCACATCACCAACTGAGACTTTAGCCACAACTGAATCCAGAAGGCTCTGGAATAATAGCTTCAATGTTCTAAATACAAACAACCATCACTCTATGGCTGGGTACCAGGCAAACCTATCTTCTAAGGACGAGTGTGAAAACAATTTTTTCTTTAAAAAGGGTGAGTGTAGATGATGACCTCTTCATATAAACAAAAGCTGAGAGATCTTACTCCTAATAGATCCTCATGAAAGGAATTCTAAATGAAATGGAAAAAGGAAAATGACCCACAAGGAAGTTCTCAGGTGAGAGAAGAAATAGTTAGCTAATAAACTCTGAAGCTGGTAGGTAAATCTATATTTATTGATATCTGTATAAACTATTAGCAATAACAATGTGTGGAGTTTAAAATGCAGGCAAAATTGGAACAACTGATAACAATGATGTGATAACAATGAGTTGGGAGGCAGACACAAGCACCCAAGCATTGTAAAGTCCTTCTATTATTTAGAAGGAGAAGTTAAGACATGATGGACCTTGGAGTTTGCTAGGTCAATACGGTAAAATTTCAAGGGAAAAGCAAGAGAAAGAGGGCTTAAAATGTTTTTGTTTGTTTTGGTTTTTTGTAATTTTAGAATTTGGAGAATGCTAACTTTGGAATTTTGGAATTTTAAATTTCAGAATTTTAAAATTCCCAACCAGTCAAAGAGAACACAGAAAATGAAAATAAAACTGAGGAAAACTTCAAAGAAAGAAGAGAAACGCAGTGTAGAAGATATGGAATAAATCTTAGAAACCACACTGAGTGAAAAAGGCAAATCCCAAAATATTATTGAGAGCATGACACCATTTTTATAAAATTCAAAAGCCAGCAAACCCTCCTGATGGTGGATGACACATTTGTGTGATCACCGAGGGAGGGAGTGATAAACACAAAACCAGGAGAGTGGGTTTCAGTGTAAGAATGGACTGGGGGGTGGGAGAGGTAACTGATACCCAGGTAGGTCTGCAGTACTGACAATTTTTATTGACAAGGTAAGCAATGAGTTCATGGGTCCTCATTTTATAACTTATATACCTTCTCTATATTCCGTGTTTCAAACATTGCATTAAAGATATCTAGAAATAAATGAAACAGGTGAAACAATAAGAGGGTAAGTTTCCCGAGGACAGGAGCAAAACCAAAGCTTTTCTGTGTCTCCCCATGTCTGTGCACACAGTGGGTCCTCAACAAATCTCTGCTGGCATCGCATCTAGAGACTGGGTTCTGTTACAGATCTGTGAGTCACAAAAGGATGAGGAACACCAAGGCTTCTCCTAAGCCAATGGCGTGGATCCTAGGGGAGTCTGGATTATGTGACAATCTAGCAGATACTATAAAAACTGAGCATGCTGCAGGTGGCGGTAACAAGCAAGTCAGTGGGTTTCCCGGCGTCTATTCCAGGGCCTCTGTGTCTTTGAGCAGGAAGCACGCCTGCAGCTACCCCGGGCTTCAGGTTGTTAAATCATGATGGATGATCCCATAAGGAACCAAACGAGATGAGTGGAATTCATTCATTTGCCCGGCGCCCTGGGACCTCTCTCATTTCCCCCAGCCCGGGCTGCCTCCTCCCATTCCTGGAGTCCGTATCACACAGACTAACAATGGGGTGGGAGAGACACCCGGGACCCCAAAGCCAGGGTGCGTCGTTGCCCTCACCACAATAGTTAGGAACTAGGCGTCTCACACGCAGTCCGAAGGAGCAGCGGGGTGGTTGGAGGGCACACGTAGGAATCAAGCCCTGCTTCTTTCTCCAGCCTGCTGACCAAGCACCCGGAGGTAGGTTGTTTTCCCCACTCATGCCTCAGTTTTCTCATTAGGAAAATGGCAACACTAATGTGTCATTCAAGCATTTGCACCTGGTTCCTGCTTACACCGGGTCTAACACCTGGTAGGGGTCCCAAAATCCCAGTCTCCTTTCCTTAGGAGTCCCCTCCCTCCACATCATCACCTCTGATCCCCAACTTTAAATAAAGAGGAGAGTGCAGTCATGACTGGTGGAGGGGAAATGCTATTGAAAACCAGTACTGACTTCGGCTGCTTCTGCCCCTACGGGAGAGGCAGGATTTCTCTCCAGACGAAATCTATTTTCTTTAGTAAAATACTTTGATAGGCAGCTTTGGTTATGAAATGTGAGGTCCCCCCAGGGTACAGTTAGAAAAACACAGTGAAACAAAGAGAGAGCGGAACGGCTCTGTCTTATCAAAATGAACAGAAAGGCTGGGGTTAGGCCGCTGGCTGAGAAGTGGGATGAAGGGAGAAAAGCCATTGCAACAGCAACCCCCATCTCTCCCCGACAGTCCATCCCACCTTCTTCCCCTGCTGTATTTCGCTCATTAGAAGTTATCAGCGTCTCCCATCCTGTGTATTCTCCTTATTTGTTTACCATCTGTCTCCTCCGTCCCCGCCACTAGAATATCAGCTCCATGAGGGTAGAGTTTTGGTCCTTTTTGCTCACTGCCATTTTCTGGGGAGCACCCCGGAAACCAGAGTTATCCACCCCACTTTTCATCAGTACACGATGAAGCGACGGCTCATGGGGAATCTTAAGGCAGACCAGCCACAGCTGCTCTGCATTTCCAGGGGAATAAGTGACAGCTGCTGTCTGCCTGCAGGCAAGGGCTGCTTGTTCAGCAGCACTATTGTGGCAACAGCTGACTTATACAAATAACAAAACTCCGATGAGAAAAATCACGTCACTTATTCGGCTGCCTGAGGGTCTGGACTCAGAGCAGACTGCATGGGATCTGACCCTCCCTCTCTGAGCCTTTGTCCCCTCCTCCATCAGGAGCAAATCCTCTCCCTGACAGGTCACTGTGAGGACTAAATCGCCACCTTCTCTCCTAAGAAGCACTCAGTAAACGAATTCTGACGCCGCATGGACTCACTGCATCTCCAAGCACAGACAGTCCTGATAAAAGATGAACATACAGTTAGGATGCTCTGCAACTTGAAGGTAAAGGTGTGGATAGTATTTTTGCCCAATAAGTTACCAAAACACAACTAACTGTAATATCCAAAGTTCACTGGCATGGATTTAGCCCCCTCCCCTTTTTTTCTTTAAGTAATAAGACCACATTTTATTAAGAACCATGAAAATCTGTAGGCATTTTCTCCCAGTATCCAGCTTCGAAAATCTATGCTAAGAAAATTACCATAAATTCTTTAGGAAAAAAAAACACTTTATGAATGCAGATCTCTAAAGCAATACAATTGGTCAGCATTCTACTTCCAATTTAGAAACAGAAAGTCCCCACAGAATGCCACTCTTACCCAGATAACAAAAAGCCAGATAAGCTACAAAATCCGTTTTTTAAAACCCTTCAGTGAGCTGAGGACACAGATAAACCCAAGTGAACTGAACTCCAGAGAGTGGGTGTCCTTTCAGAGGCGAGAAGAATTCCCCCCTGATCTTATCCTTGGCAGAACCGCAGGAGGAAGAACAGCCACAGATGAGATAAGGAGAGAACAGCCCAACGCCTACCGAACCGGCTGTGGCCAGCTGCAGCCAGGCACGATTAGAATCCCAAGGAGCCCCGTCTCAGAGTTGTCTCCACCCATCTTGGAACCCTTTCTCATGGGTCTTTAGCAACCCTCGGGGTTGGCAGCCCAAAAGCAGGGGTGAGAGAAGGACAAGGGAGAGAGTTCCCCTGCAATAGGTAGAGCCTCTGCATTAAGTGCAAGGCAGCTGCTCTCTGAAATGCAGGGAGAGGGTTAGGCAGGGCAGGAAGGCAGACACAAACCCGCCAAAGCATTCTGTCCAGGAGAAGCAGACATGGGCCCAAGCCCTCCAGCCTTTTACCGCCATAGCCTGGAGGAAGAGCAGGAGGGGAGCTAAGAGAAGACCCCGTAGCAGGCTAAAGTAGAGCTCACAAGGTTCAGAAAGCAGGGACCGTGCGACATGGCAACACAGAGAGCTCTCCAGTGACCCAAGTGGCAAGTGTCCAAGGGTTAAAGGATGAGAAGTTTCTCACAGTCCCCCAAACTGGTGGCTCAACTTTCAATTACAGGCAGTGCCCTGGAATCTCACCAGTGGTCAGATCTCAGGACCTGCAGAAGACAAAGTTCTAATCCCACCATTTGAAGCCAGGGGTAAACACAATAAAACTACAGCTGCCAGGAAATCCAGACATACGGTACCTCAACTCACACCCGATGAAATCCGCTCCCACGCCAATCACTTAATGTAAGAAAAGCCATGCTCTTTGCTAAAAGTAAATCTTGGCCATGTGAGTCTCTACTGTTCTTTGATACAAAAAGCCCAGCATACTCTCAAACGTTAAAAGACACATTCATAATTTTTAAAAATTAAAAAAATAAAAAAGTGTGACCCACAGTTAAGAGAGGAAATGATCAATAGAAACAGACCCAGAAATAACTCAGGTGTTGAAATTATTAGACCAGGACTTTTAAAACTCTCATGGAAAGGGTAGACAGCATGCATAAAGAAAGGGGGGATTTCAGCAGAGCTATGTTCAGTAGGAAACATTAGAAATGTTTGATGGAAATCAAATGGAATAATCCGGCATAAAACATACAGCATTAGACATACATAACTGGTTCAAGGAGCTTCAGAGCAAAATGGAAAAATGAAAAAAGAAAGCGTCCGTGAACTAAAAGAGGAGATCAACAGAGTATCCAAAATAAATCACAAAGAGAAACGATCATGGAAAAATCTGGACAGAATACTCAATACCTCTGGGACAATATCAGTGGGTCGAGCTTGGTATCAGGTGTGAAGAAGTCCCAGGAGGAAAAGAGGGAGAAAGGGGGGGTGGGGGTCAGACAATGTATCTGAAATATGGTGATGCTCCGCATAATGATGGTTCAGTCAAAGATGGGCATTCAGGTGAGATTATAAAGCTGAAAAATCCTATTGCTGGTGACATTGCAGCCCTTGGGATGTCGTAATGCATTGCATTACTCACGTTTTTTGATGATGCTGGTGTAACAAACCTACTGTGCTGGCAGTCACGTAAAAGTAATAGCACATACAATTATGTACAGCACTTAGTGCTTGATCGTGACAATGAATATGTTACGGGTTTATGTATTTGCTATACTTTTTATCATCGTTGTAGTCTACTCTTTCTACTTACTGGAAAAAAGTTTGCTATCAAACAGTACATCGTGCTAACGCGGGCAGCAACCTCATCCATCTCTGGATTGCATCATTTCTCTTGTGCTGGATTTATCTTGTGTTGTTCCGTAAATGTAATGCAGCCTGAGTGTGCAGTGTTTTTAAGTCCACAGTAGAAGACAGTCATGTCCTAGGCCTTCACATTCGCTCATTGCTCACTCACACAGGGCAACTTCACTCATGCAGGCTCCATTCATGTAAGTGCCCCATATAGGTGTACCATTTTTTATCATTTCTACCCTATTCTTAATGTCCTTTTTCTATGTTTGTATATGTGTAGACACACCAATACGTACAGTGCGTTAGAGTTTGGTGCAGTAACATGCTATATAGATTTGTAGCTATGAGCAGTAGGCTTTACCAAGCTTGCCCAACCTGTAGAGTGTGGGCCACCTGAAGACCAGGATGGCTTTGAATACGGTCCAACACAAATTCATAAACTTTTTAAAACATTATGAGATTTTTTTCTGCTGCCTTTTTTTTTTTTTTTAGCTCATTAGCTATCATTAGTGTTGGTGTGTTTTATGTGTGGCCCAAGATGATTCTTCCTCTTCCCCTGTGGCCCAGGGAAGCCAAAAAGTTGGGCACCCCTGGTCTCTACTATATAGCCTAAGTGTGTAGTAGGTTATACCATTTAGATTTGTGTGAACACACAATGATGAAATTGCCTAATGACACATTTATCAGAATGTATTTCTGGCTGTAATCATAAGTGGCTGAGAGGATTTCAAAATGGATGAAAGATATAAATCTATGGATCCAAGAATCTCAGTGAACCCCAAGCAAGAGAAATATTTAAAAATTACACCTAAATATATCACAGTCAATACATAGAAACCAATGATAAAGAGTAAAGCTAAAAGCAAAAAGAGCAAAATGACACATTACATAAAGAAGGGGGAAGTAAATGATGGCTGACATCTTATCACAAGCA
>PVKE010001493.1:62500-98892 GCA_004027555.1 Craseonycteris thonglongyai
GCAAGCTTAGTGTGACATAAAAATCTATCAATGTCATTTGTCACGCAGAAGAGAAATCATTTGATCATCTCAAAATATGTAGAAAACACATTTGACAAAAATCCTTAGTCTTTCATGATAAAAACTCATTAGCTAAAAATAGATGGAAATGTCTTCAGTATGATCAAATACATCTATGAAAAACCTACTGCTAATATCATAATCAATGGTAAAACATGGAACTTTTTTCTCCTAAAATTGGGAACCAGGCAAGGATGAGCACTCTCATCGCCTGTGTTCAACATTTACTGACGTTCCTAGCCAGGACCAAAGGCAAGGAAAAGAAATAAAAGGCACCAATTCCGAAAAGAAGAAGTAAACAGTGTTATGTACATAAATATTCCTTTCAAACCCGGAAGCCATACTAATGGCAAAAACAATGGACCCTTTGAATCAATTTTGGAGAATCCATTCAATACACTCTTTTGTAGTCATTTAGCATGAGATTCTATAAAGAGTGCTAATGTTTGCTAGAACCAGCAATAAAGACATTCTAGGGGAGTGCTGGGGAAATATGGGCTTGTTATCAGATGATTGTAGAGAATTAGATTTAACTTGGTTAGAAGTGATGGTTGATACATGGTTATATGGGAATGTGCTTTGTAGAAAGTGTGTTCTTAATAATGTAGGGCAAAGTCATTTAATCTCAGGCCTACTGACATTTGGAACTGGATAATTCTCTATTTTGGGGGGTGGGGGCTGGCCTGTACATTGCAGGATGTTTGATGGCACCTCTGACTCTACTCACTAAGATGGGCATTTCCCATGTGTCAACTAAAACTGTCTTCAGACGTTGCCAACTATTTTCTGAGGTGGCCAAAATCAACCTCAGTCAAGAACTACTGTTTTGGGGTTAAATACCGTGAGATGTGTGATTTATTTTAAAGACTTATTTTTATTGTTTTTGAGAGAGAGAGTCAGAGAAAGAGACAGAGAGAAGGGGGAGGGCCCAGAGCAGTCTCCATAGTTGCACGTCATTTTGTTTTCTACATAGTTTTGTTCCACAGGTGAGTGCAGGGCTGCTCAGGGCAGGGACCAGGCAGGGGGGCCTCCACATGGGAAACACGCTCGGGGTGGGAGCTGAACTGGGGACCTCCCACATAGGAAGCTCTTCTGGTAAGAACCAACCTGGGGGTACACCCAAGTTCAGCATATGGGTCTGCACCGGCCAGGGCCAGGATTCGATCCTCGGACCCCAGGGGCTGCAAGATGAGCACTCAACCCACTGAGCCATCCTGGCATTCCCTATTTTTAAATATTACAGAAAAAGAAACATAAGCAAAATAAATATAACAAAAATTAGTGTTAATTCTAAGTGATGAATAAGTGGGTCTTTATTATACTATTCTATCTTCTTTTCCATATGTTTGGAAGATTCATAAGTCAAAATAATGGTAATGCACCATAGGTGGCAGATGAAA
The DNA here is from genome assembly GCA_004027555.1 of Craseonycteris thonglongyai. Taxonomy (NCBI): domain Eukaryota; kingdom Metazoa; phylum Chordata; class Mammalia; order Chiroptera; family Craseonycteridae; genus Craseonycteris; species Craseonycteris thonglongyai. The sequence continues at coordinate 63,961 of PVKE010001493.1, forward strand.
TACTCATAATTGCATGTACACTAGGACTGCAAACATGCAAAATTATGTACAGAAAAATACCAAAGAAACATATCAAAGTGGGTGCGGGTGAGTTAGAATGCGGTTCATGGTTGATCTCCTTTCCCAGAACGTAAAATAATCTATAATTATGTGCTTTTGGATTGAAATAATTGACAAATCTAAGAGTCTTGAAATGCAATCGTATCAATCATTCGTGGTCTAATATTAGAAGAGAATTAGCAGGAAACACAGCAGGGTCAGACAACTTTCCGATGTGGACTCTCTCCTCCGGTTCACTGCAAAGAAGGCATCTAACAGCAGACTGGCTGTGAATGGGCCTACATCTGCATAATGACTTCCCTTTGTGCTTTTCTTACTGGTTAATTGAGTGACGCTCAACAAACATGCCTTCGGGCTTCACACCAGATTAGAGCCCTTTGTACATAAAATTACAGTGGGGACAATGCTTCCCCTGGCTGGTAAATAAATTTAGGAATTTAGCGATTTGGCATCACATGCCAAAATGTCTTAAATTCTTGCACTTTTGCGAGTCAATGTCAAGAATCATCAAATGCCCAGCACTCACCTCGCTCTGCATCCAAGACCCCTCCAATCACAATGTCCCACCTGAAAAGTGGTCCCTTTGTCTCCTGCCCCACTCTGCATAAGGGTGGTCACTGAGGTCATGCTCGGTGGGGGGTATTACCTAGTTTCTATGATGAGGACCATCAAAGCTCTGAGGATTCTGCAGCAAACAGTCTTTCTCCGGAATTCATGCATTTATCCAGATGTCCATCTAACATGAGCGCCTCCTAGGCTGGCAGGCATTCTTCTAAGCATCGGTGTTACCTCAGGGAACAAAACAAAAATGCCTGCCCTCACGGTACTTCCTTTCTAATGGGTTCTTCTTCCAATTTTTCCAACACCCTATGAGTGGGGGTCACACAGCTTTCAGGGGATGGATCCTTCCAACGACACGAATTGTTAGTGCCATGTGTCTATTCTCCATGGAAGGATGCAAATCGGGGTTCGCACCCCGGACACAGCCTAAGTCTTGGACCGTTTTAGAAGATGGCCGGGAAGTGCCCTTGAACCTTTGGGGACAGAGTGGTATCTACCTTAGATGGTGACATGGTGAGAAGACAGGAATGGATTGCTCTGGGGATCTCCACCCACGATGTCCTTTTCTTTCTGGATAGCAGCTCCGTGCCCAGAACATCAGGCTCAAAAGAACAGGAAGTGGGGTCCCAGGAGCCTCCTGCCAGTTAGGAGCGGTTTCTCACTGAACAACGTGCTCAATGTCCTCATCTCAATCTCCTCATCCATAAAGCGAGGAAACACGAGGGCCTCAGAGTTGGGAGATGTCCGTGGGATGTTTCAGGGGAAGCAGTAAGCACAGTGTCTGTCACACAGAAAACAATAGGTATTAGCTACTTCGCACTGATATTATATGAGCATAATATGCATAAGTATAACATCATGCATGGTAACGTTGGTTAGTTGTGACGCTGTAAAGAATCCTTACAATCTTAGTTCCTCACCCAGAAGCTCCCGTTCCCCATAGGAGCACCCACTATGTGTCAGGCATCATGCTAAACGCTGTCTATATGCTCCCAGCGGCCTAGGATGGGGGTGTTATCAGCTCCATTTTACAGGCAAGGACGCTGAGCCCAGAGAGGTGGAGCAACCTGCCCAAGTTCACACAGCAAGAAGCAGCAGTCACCATGTGTGACTGAGACTTACAAATGGGCTCACCCTCCCACCCCGCAATCTACTTTCCTCCAGGCACGCACACATCTGTGCAAAAATGGCACGCGTGCCATGATATTCACTGCAGTGTGGTTTGTAATAACGGAGGCCTGCAATGAGCCTGAATGTCCACTAAGAGCAGAATAACTAGATAAACCACGACATCTCCTGCAATAGAAAGACATGTTACTATAAATAAGAATGAAAGAACTCTCTCCACGCTGATTTGGCAAGATGAGCAAAATACACTGTAATTAAAAAAGGCAGGATACAGAACTATGTATAATAAAAAATAAATAAAAAGGTGTCAAAGAATATATGCATTTGTATTTACTTATATACACCTGAAATTCCACAACGAAGAAACAGCGAGCAATGGCGGTCTGTGAAAAGGGGGTGTCGGAAGTAGGAGGGACACTTTTCCCTGCATACCCTGATTTTTTGTCCCAAACTTTTTATTATTGTTCAATGCATTGGGTGACATAGGTTAGCAAAAATTACATAGATTGCAGGTGTACAATTCTACGTGACACCATCTGCGTGTTGCATTGTGTGCTCACTACCCGGAGTCAGCTTTCTTTCCACCACCGTATATTGGACACTCCACTTTCCTCTCCACCCCCTGCCCCATTTACCCTCGGTGACCACTAAACTATTGACAGTGTCCATGACGTTTTGTTTCTTTGTCACTTTCAGGGGTTTTTTTTGCACCTATGAGTGAAGTCACGTTGTTCTTGATTTTTTTCCATCTGGCTTATCTCTCTTAGCATGAAAACTCAAGGTTCATCCATGCTGTCCCAACTGGGAGTATTTCATCTTTTTTTTATGGCTGAGTGTTATTCCATTGCTGGCACAGAGTGTTTTTAAAAAAAAAAAAAAATTTAATCATGTGAATGAATTGCCTAATCAAAAAATGAAATAATCAAGCAGATGGTTTAAGAGCATCGTTTTCAGAAGGAGGAATCTAAGTAGCAGGGCAAAGTTGAACAACTTACCCCCAGTCAGCCTCAGTTTCTTCATCAGCAAAGTCTCTAAGCCCCAAAATACTGTGGTTACTAATAATAGCACCATCATTATCACCATTAGGACCCTTTCTTTTTTCTTTTCTTTTTTTTTTAAGATTTATTGTTTTTGACAGACAGAGAGAAGGGGGAGGGCCCAGAGCAGTCTCCATAGTTGACAGCATTAGTTTTGCATATAGTTTCACTTCACAGGTGGGCACAGGGCTGCGCAGGACAGGAACTGGGCTGGGAGCCTCCCACATAGGCCCCGGCAAGAATTGAACTGAGGGGACACCCCAGCTCAGCATGTGGGTCCGCCTGGGCCGGAGCTGGGATTCGATCTTCAGTCTCCAGAGCTGCAAAGCGAGCGCTTAACCCGCTGAGCCATCCCGGCTTCCCCCACAACCCTTTCTTAAATGCTTACTATGTGTCAGGCCCTATAATCAGCCCTCACTGAATCATCTCACGCAACTCTATGAGGTAGGACCTATGATTACCCCCATTTCACAGATGAGGACACTGAAGCTCAGAGGGGATGTGCACTAGCCCCAAGGTCACACAGCTAGGACAAGGCAGACACAGGATTTGAACCCAGGTCTCTCTAGATCCCAGGCCTGTGCTTTGCTCTCTTCATCCAAAATGGTCATTTCCTCTCTTGTACCCTTTGCCCCTTCCACGAACTCCCATCCACGCGGTCCCTTCTGAGCTCTGTAGCTTCTTCCAGGCCCGGCCCTCACTCATTTCCAATCACCCTTTCTCCACCATCGCCTTGGAAATGAACTGTTACTAATGGCTAGTCATATGTCAGCCTAATGAATGGGATGCAGACTTCCATTAAAATAATGAAATTAGTGAGTTTCGAATTCGGTTACATCGCGTGGCACACGGCCTTAAGTAATTACTACCCCACGCTTTCCTTCAAATTAAAGTCAGTTTATTTATTTAAGGTCTTTGGCTGGGCCATCTCTATTAAGCTCACATCATCTATTTGGGGGTGAATTTTTTTTTTTGGCTTGTTTGTTTAAATGATGTTCGGGTTGTTCCCCTGATTAATAAAGTAATAAACACAACCAGACACAGCCTATGAACCATGGACAGAAGCAAAGAACGTAAGTCAAAGAATAAATAAGTCTTTGGAGGCTTGGGTTTTGTTTGTTTGGCTTTAAAAATATCTACTTTTTGTTTCCAAAGGATGGAAACAATGAGAAAGACGTTCTTTGAGTTCCAGGAACTGCAATTATGCTGACATTTCTGCAGCATAAATACACCCAGATCCATCCTGCAGGAACCCAGTGAACTAGCTAATCAGATTTCCTTGGATAATTTGCTCCAAAGGTCAGCTGCCTTCCAAAGAACCCAGGGCCTCATTATTGGACAAAGCAGACTGCACGCAGGCTGGGACTTGGAACGCAGCCTCCCATGGCAAGGAAGGGCACGGGGAATGTGTTTTTAGCAGATCTGCCGCCTTGGCCTTGGCCAAAGTCTCATCCAGCTTTGTGATGAGCCTACAGGAAAAACAAAAACAAAAAGCACAAAACATCACCTCCAGAGAAAGCGCCTGGATTTGCAATATCTCTGCCTCCAAGGTGGAGCTCTCTCCTGTGTTATAAAGGCAGCAAAGGTGGCGGGCTGGTCCGGAATTTTCAGGCCATGCTGAATGTCACGGTAAATCTCAGGAGAGGCTTTTCTCGGTGGGATGGGGGTGGCCAGACTTTGGGGACCACCACCAAGTCCAGTTCCACAAATCACCTGTCTAGGACTCCCCAACACTACCGAGGTTGATGGAGAAAAAGAAGGAAGGATGAAGAAACTGTCCCAGACAAGGGGAGACTCAAGAGGTGAAAGAATAAACGCAACGCGGACGCTGGCTTGGATCCTGGACACAGAAAGGGCAGTTGTAGAAAAACTAGTGAAATCCAAATAAAATCCGGAATTTCGTGAATCGTTAGGTTCCACTGTTGGTTGCTGTCTCAGCTGTGACGTATGTACCTCGGTAACATAAGATGGTGACACTGGGGGAACCCTGTATTGCCAGTGCAACTTCTCTGTAAGTCTAAAATTATTTCAAAACTCAAAAATTATTTTTAATGTTTAACCACTATGCCATGTGCCTGAAACTAATATAAAAGGATATTAAATGTCAGCAGTAATATTATCTCTAAAATTTCATATGCTAGTTAAAAAAAAACAAAAAAAAACTCCACTGTGTATTATAGATAGGTTGGTGGAAATAATCAAGTTTATTCTATAATGAACTTGACCTAGTAGTCAAGACCCCAGGTACAGAGAGGAAGGCAAAGCCAGTCCTACAACTCATTTTTTAAAAAGAGAATAAAATTCTCTTCTAAAATCTCAACAAAGACACAAACCAAAAAGGAAACGAAGATTAAATTCAAATACCCTGAATGTTCATGCTCTTCCTACTGGGACAGGAAAAATGCACCAAGAAACTGGGTTTCTCAGTGTTTGCTGACCACGCCCACCCAGCCATGCCACCCCCTAGGGGCGACAAGGGGACAGGAAGGGCCATAAGTCACTGGTTCGGCTCCCACTCTCCTGGATTTGTAAGAACCCCAGACCCCGCTCCCAGCCTCGGGTCCCTCCCCACCCCCATGATCGACCTCATGGAAAGCGACGTATGTAGGCATCCATTGTGTCCCCATCAAGTCAACTGAGAGCAGGCCCCGGGCTTAAGGAAACGTGGAAGCCTTGATGGAGGACTGTCTGAGCTGAGTCTTGAAGGACGAACAGGAGAGAGTTGGATGAAGAAAAGGAAGAGGATTGCCGGGAGGGAGCACAGTCAAGACAGCAAACCTCCAGACTCGGGGTGCATGCCGAGAAGTGGACCCGATGGAGTGGGGAACAGTGGAGTAGAGAGGGCTTCCTGTGCAGGTTGCCTTAGTTCATTCAGCTCCGGTGACAAATACCGCAGACCGGGCGGCTTAAACAACAAGCGTCAAGCTCCCACGGTTCTGGAGGCTGGGAAGTCCAAGGTCAAGGTGCCAGCAGATCAAGGGGTGAGCAAGCTCTCTGAGGCCTCACTCATAAGGACTCTAACCCCCCACCCTCATGACCTAATCACTGCCGAAAGGCCTCACCTCCTAACACCATCACACAGAGGGTTAGGCTCCCCACTATGAATCTTGGGGGGACGCACACATTCAGTCCCTAGCAAAGGTTTTGTGTGTTAAGGAATTGAACTTGATCCTGAAGGTGTTGGGGACTTCTAACCAAGGGAGTGAAATGGCAGCATCAGCGTTTCAGGAAGATTCGACAGATGCAACAGGGAGGGTAGACGGAAGGGCAGGCTGTAGGCAGTAAGACCAGGGGCGTGAGTACCCTGCCCCGGGGCACTGGGATGGGAAGATTTCTCCAAGACTGCTGTGGAGACGCTGTGATGAAGAAGCATTCTCGCCACAATGAGCACTGAGGTTGCTCTTTGTCTAGCTTTGTAGCTCAGCCCCCATCCCCACTCAAGCTGGACAGTATTCTCTATCGTCCCTCATTTCATACCCCAAGTCCGTGCCCTGCCTTTGCTGTGTATCTTCTGTAGCCAGCTCTGACTCTGTATTACACTGCATCTTAAATCATCAACCCTTATATCATCAGCAAAAGATAACATTCGTGGTAGTATCACGCTGTGAACACCAACTCTATCTAGGCAGGCAGCATGCCACACTTTAACTTGCAAAGGATGGTACAGTTGAGTGGAGACTCCAAGAAGTTAAATAACCTCCTTGTACAGCTCTTACTGAAAGCAGGGATGGGGTTCGGACCTCAGAGAGCTTGACTCCCATCCCCCTCCCCTGCCAGCTCATTCTCTCACTTTCCATTTTTCTTTGCTCATGTATCGCAAGTTGGAATCAAACACGAGATCAGATGGTTGGACTAGAATAAAACCAAATAGCTGCCCCTAGCTCCATGGAAAATGCCCAGTCTTCCCCAACAAAGTTCTGACATTCCGGCAGACGCTGTGAAACAAGGATGGCCTGCCATCAAAATCAAATAATGGGGGAAGCCGGGATGGCTCAGCGGGTTGAGCACTCGTCTTACAGCCTCGGAGTCCAAGGATCAAGTCCCGGCCCCGGCCCATGTGCACCCATATGCTGAACGGGGGTGTGCCCCCAGTCCAGTTCTCACCAGGGAAGAGCTTCCTATGTGGGAGGCCCCCAGTTCGGCGCCCACCCCAGGTGTGGTTTCCATTCTACAAGGCCCCCAGCTCACAGGGACGTGCCTCCCATGCACGAGGCCCCCTGCCTGGTTCCTGCCCTGCGCAGCCCCACGCCCGCCTGTGGAACAAAACTATATAAAAAATAAAACTAATGTACAACTATGGAGACTGCTCTGAGCTCTCCCCTTCTCTCTGTCTCTCTCTCTGTCATAAACAATAAAACTAAATCTTTAAAATCAAATAATGGCTACCATTCCCTTATTCCTAAAACGAAAATGGATGGATGGATGGATGATGGGTAGACGAACGGACAGATAGACAGACAGACTGATAAACATGCATTTACAAGTATAGGATATTTCTAAAAGAAAACATAGTGGTTGTCATTTCTAGGAGGGGACACAGTGGTTGAGACAAGGGTGGCAGTAGGTATTACCTTTCAGAGTACAATATTCTGCATCTTTCAAATGTTGAGCCACGTGTATAATATCTAAGTCAAAGTAAATAGCAAAGTAAAAATAATTTTAAAACATCCTCTTACATAAATACTGGGTTAGCCAAAAAGTCATTGCATTTTCCATTAAAAAATCACCTTTCATTGACTCACAAAATAAGTGATGATTGTTTGGCCAACCCAATCCAAACATAAATAGGCGGGTAGAAGAATGAATAAATCTGAAAAATTAAAAAAAAAATGTTTTTAAAAAGTAAATCACTTTTTACTGTTAAAAGAAAAAGTTATGTTTCTCATCCATTAATTTTTTTCTTTCAATCTTGGCCCCAATTTCTACTTATCTGTCGAAGAAGAATCTAATGTCATGCAGTCTCCAACTTGGCAGGCACACCATCCATTACAAAATTCAGTTATTTTAAGTCCAATATACCAAGAGTGTGTGGGGGGGGGTTCCTGCTCAGATCATCTCGAGGACCCCGCCACAGAGCAAGGGGCTGAAGTCTGGACACATGAGCCCACCCAGCTCTCTTTACGCAGAGACCACGTGCACCTCACTCCCTGCATTGCTGGGGAGCATGAGGCCGGGCCGTGAGCAGTCAGCCCTGCCACGGGGAAGATAACGAGACAAACGACCTCCCCAGCCACCAACAACAGCACCTCCAGGAAGACATGAAGGGATCTGAGTCGTGGCCACCAGGGAGTCACTGCTTGCCACCCACGGGTGTGGAAATGGAGCGAGGCCGCTACCACGCTGGATTCCATAGCTCTCCAAGGACCTGTTTGCATTCCACGCCCGAGATGCTGACAGCATCCAACACGACTTTATGGAGCCTCTGCTGGGTGATCCTGGTCCCCAGGTGCTTCCCCCCAAGGACTGACACTAACCCAAGGTGTACAATATAATCCAAAAAAACCCGTAAGAGGTAGAATTTGGACATCAAGTGTCTACAGCAAGGACCAAGTGACTTGTGTGAATGGAGGATGGTGGCCCATGTGTGACAAGCTCCTTCCAAGTCCCCTGGGTGTGGGCGATGAGACAGGGCCACCAGAGGTATTTTAAATCACCTGTGTTAACTGCGGGGCACCAGCCACGGTTCTATTCCTTCCGGGGCCGTTTGGAAAGCAGAACCGTCTCATCAAGAAAGACAAGGGAAACAGAAAACCTGTGGTGGGTGTCAGGGTGCCTCATTCTGCAGGGGTGACTCGATCGCGCCATCTTGTGGTAATCGCTGCCACCATCCTGTGAGTGCGTGGTCCACGGCCGCTGACTGCCCGTGCCCAGCTGTTTCACTCTGGGTGCACCTGAGTCTTAGCCAGCGCTTTAAATTCCTTTTATTTCCTAAGATTTAGTTTGTTTTTGACAGAGACAGAGAGAAGGGGGAGGGCCCAGAGCTGTCTCCATAGTTGTACATCATCCGTTTTCCACATGGTTTCGTTCCACACAGGTGGGCGGGGGGCCGTGCAGGGCAGACACTGAGCTGGGGGCCTCCCGCACGGGAAGCTCACCCCAGTTCAGCCTATGGGTCAACACAGGGCAGGGCCAGGACTCGATCCTCGGCCCCCGGGGCTGCAAAGCGAGCGCTGAACCCGCTGAGCCCTCCCGGCTCCCCTTAGCAAGCACTTTAGAGGGGACCTAGACAAGACAGAGCGTCCTGTAGACTGGGAGAGTAGCAAAGGGCATCTTCAAGGAGGAGGCATTTGAGCGGGGTCCTACAGAAAGAGATATCTAGTGCTCAAGGAGCAGGAAAGACACTTCTGCTGAGGGACATGGCATGCAGAAGGTGGTGGCTGGAAATGGTCAGGACCTAGGAGGCAGGAAAGTCCGTCTGGGCTGGGGAGGACTCACTCTTCGGCCGCTGTGGGTGGGAGGCCTCCTCAGGGAGGTGTGGACCTTCTGGGCTAAGCAAGTCATCCACCGACTGCTTCTCCGGGCGCCCATCACCCCGCAGTGATGGGGACGGACCGTTTGCTTTCAATAGCACCCCCTTCGCTGCGGCTTCCTCTGGGGTCTCCCCTTGCACCGTTGCGCACCAGGCCCACGCGAAGCCGTGCACACGCATTGGCTCAGTCAATCCTCCGTCACCCTCAAGGAAGGGTGTGGTGACTGCCTTCCTTCTACAGACCAGCAAAGACCGATCCAAGCACTCACCCTCAGTGACTCAGCTAATAAGTAGCGGAGGCAGGATTTGAACCAAGTGCTCTGCCTGATTTCAAAGCATGCTCCGTGCTTCATGGGGATGTTCTACCGGGCAGACTTGCATGATTGCTGGAGAAAAAAGACAATGTCGTATGACATGGCTCCACCCGAAGTGCTTCTGCGTAGCACCTAAGTGGCCGCCCGTCTGCCCTTGGGAAACTGAACCTTGTGCGAGGCCCTGCATGCAGGTTTGCACCCTGGACCCTCTTGCCACCACCCGGCCAGCAGACAGGGCAACATGGGAAGTGTTGGGGGCCCTGAGGTCCACACCCCAGCTCTGCCCCCAAGTAGCCGGAGCACAACATGTCCAAGCGTGAGCCCTGACCTCTGACCTGATCACTTCCAGCCACACCGCCCTCCTTGCAATTGCGTAAGCACAGAGGGTCCTACCCCAGGACCTTTGCACTGGCCAGTCCCTCTATCTGGACAAGCATTTTCCCCAGACACACACGTGGCTCGGGGTCTCACCTTCTTCACATCTTCATACGATGTCACCAGCTCAGTGAGGTCAAGCCTCAGAGCCCTTTGCCTGCTCTGTGTTTTCCATAGTAGTCGCCGCCTCCTATGAAGCTCTACAATCTACTTATTGGTTTATAGTTTTCTGTCTGCCTTCCCCCACTAGAATAAAAGTGCCCCAAGGCATGATGGAATCCGAATAGCAAGGGCTCTGGGCAACTGTTTCACATCTGCCGGATGGTGGATGTGTTTCAATAATAACATGTGAGGATAATAGACCCAAAAGGCAGAAATTGATCTGAAACAGAACCCGGTGCACATAGTAGGTTCATGACAAACATCACCGAGGGGAGGAATTCATGGCTGAATCGTGTTGCTGTAGGCAAGGAGTTTCCTCTCTCTCAAATGCAGTGTGTCAACTGCAAAGTGGGCAAATTAGTAGCTCCTTTCATTTATCCAACAACTATTTCTTGATCATCTACGACACACCTGGCACTGGGCTAGGTACCAGGGATACAACTGTGAACAAAGAAGATGAGGTCCTCCTCCTGGAGCCTACATGCCAGTAAGGAATGCAGATCAGTAAACGTAATCACATTTCCCATGACTTCAAGGCCATCTAAGACCCGTCCACTCCAAAGGCAGTCTTGGGGGTTCCGAAGGAATTCTGAGCTGAGTAGCACTTAAACTGAGAGCTAGAGGATAGCTGTCACACGCAGAGGAAGTGCACTATGGGGACACAAAAAAGAGAACTACTCTGGGGACAGTCCCAGCACTGATCTATGTGTAGTCACCACAGTCAGGATTTATTCCTACAAGGCAGCTCAGCCACCAGCACCAAGTCCCTCTCTAATTGACCTTGCTGCCCAGCGACATTCACGCTCGTCTCAGAAAACAGCCGAAACTCCAAGGCCAGGTGGCCTCCTGAAGTGGCCTCTCCCCTCCCCTCCTTGTCCCTGGGCCGCTTCCAGAAGATGGCAGCGAGTGTCTAAATGAGGGTTTGATCAATGGAGGCCAGGTTGATATTGATGAAGCGGCTGCAGTTTCTGCAAATCACCCAGTGCTCATAGATACTGAAGATTAATCTTTACAAGGATGGGGCAAAGAGGGCGAGAAACACCGAGTCGATCTCGTTTCCGATTATTACTTTCTCCAGAAAGCACTGAAGAGTCCAAAGTTTAACTGATGTACATGAGACAGGGAGACAAATCCAGAAATATCACCCAATTACCCGGTAGCTTCTGGAAAGTATTTTTCATGCCAGCAGGTGGGTTTGCCTTTTCTAAATCAGGAAGGAGAAAAGACGCGACTAAAAGGATGTTGACTTGGCCCAATGCATGAGCACTAACCTCACCGGACAAACTAAGGCCTGAATGTTTGTCCTCGGTCCACAGAGCGCCCTTGAAAACACATGTCCCTGATTTTCTAGTTATTCTTATCCTTATACTTTAGAAGTTATACTAACTGTTCCTCCTAGAACAAGATGTATTTTCTTTTTACTACAAAGGGATAATAAAGGTGCTTACCCTCTTTAGGCCTCTGATTTCACATCCAGAGAGTGGGTACAAGCCCAGGATGAAAGGGAAGGCACAAATTTATAGCCTTGGCACCACCGGAATTAGGAGTTGGGTAATTGTCTGTGTGGGGAGGGCTGCCCGGTGCATCATGGGGTGTTTACTGAAATCCCTGGGTTTACCCTCTGGATGCCAGCAGCATGTATCCTACCTCACCCCCAGATGTGACAGCAAAAACTCTCCCCTGACATTGTGAAATGCCCCTTGGGGGAGGGCAAAACTGTTAATACTTGCCTAGCGTAATGCACAGACACACAGCGTGTGTAAGAGCTGGGGAAGTAACATTCCAAAAAAATTCTTCCGTATTGAATGCACATGAGCAACAAAGCCAAAGTCTACACATAGTGTCAGTTCTGGCCTCTTTATTCACATCCATGTCCTAGCCAGAGAGACTGAGGCAGAGTTTTCATAACACGCACCCCAGATCAATTTCCTGAGGTCAGGGCCAGCGCCGCAGGCGTGCACCCCGGAGGGTCACACACAGCCTTATAGTTTGAGGGCCCCACTCTAGCACTGGTGTCTTGAAATGCCCAATCATTTTTGTTTGAAGGTTCTATTTTGTTTTTGACAGACAGAGAGAGACAGAGAGAAGGGGGAGGGCAGAGAAGTCTCCATAGTTGTACATCATCCGTTTTCAACGTGGTTTTATTCCACACAGGTGGGCAGGGGCCACGCAGGGTAAAAACTAGGCTGGAGGCCTTCTGCATGGGAGGCACGCCCCCTCGAGCCAGGGGCTGAACTGTGGGGCAAGAACTAAACTGGGGGCCTCCCGCATGGGCAGCACACCGGAGTTTAGCATGTGGGTCCACATGGGCCGGGGCCAGAATTCGAACCTTGGTCCCCGGGGCTGCAAAGCGAGCATTTTCACTCACTGAGCCATCCTGGCTTCCCCGACTCCACTATTTTTCAATAATTCACCTTGATGTCCAAGCCTGCAGGAGATATTCTTTGATTTCCCTGACATAAAATGAGCAAGAGAGAGAGATTTCTCTCTAACACCTGGGAAATTCCAATTAAAAGTCGTCTCTAGTCTTAAAGATGGAAAATGTACAATAGAGACACAAGATGGGTTAGAAGATAAAACTCTGACATTTATCTGGGACGGTTAAGTGACTTCATAGAATTTACTACAAAAATATTTAAATACTTACATTGCCTAACCTTTCCATTTTTACTTCTAAATGAGCTTTTGAAAATCAGATTACTTACGGAGAATGAGAAAGAACAACTTTTAGAAAACGCAAATCACATTCTGGAACTCTCCACTGACATGAAGGGATAAAACTAACCTGGAATTTTCCTCGTGGGAGAGAGAACCAAGTCCCCACTGTGGATACTTAGCTGGTTGGATTTTCCCAGCACAATTCACATGGCAGAATTGGGCGTATCAGATTTGGGTTTCTGGTATTGATCAGTTTACACTTGGACTCTAAGGAGTTCCCCCTCCAAAAAAATAATAATAATAAACTTTTTTTTTGGGAAGCAAAGCCTTTCGGGACTGTGATGAGATGCCATATTTCATTAGCCATCAGGAAAGCAAGACAGAACTTCAAAGGAATTGACCCAATGTCATGATAGCACACTACACAGAGCTAACATCGTGCTGGGTTACAGCAGTTCCAAAGCGCATCCCAAGCACTTGGCTTTGTGAGCCCTGAACCCTACCTGGCAAAGGTGATAAAATTTAGAGGATTTGGCAGAATCACAGAATACAGGAAAATGTTTCCAAAGGGAGACTCACCTGATGATGAGAAGACAGTCTATCTTTTTGTCCAGAGGAAAAATACCAAAAACAGTTTTATTTGTGTCTTTGGGTCTTTTTTTCTATTTTTTTAAGTTGATGAATGATGACTGTGATGCTCTGCGGAGGCCCTTAGAAGCATTTAGAAAGGGGAAATTTGGAGATGGAAACCGGCCAGAGATAGCCTGCATAATAAAAGGGGGGTTGGGATCCCTATAGGAAAGGGGGGGTGGGGAGTGACGAGATAGATCTAGAAGCCCCGGTGTATGTCAGAAAACCATCCTGCCCACAAATCCTCAGGCCGGTGAGTCCCAAGAACTCACAACCTGCAAGTAGGCTTCCTGTAGGCAGTGGAGAAGAATTCTGAGTGTGAACTCATGTGGGGAGAAACAGAGGTATCCTGGGGGTACCAGGTCCCATTACGGTCCACACCTGCCCACTCGCCAGTGACCGATCTCGCCATCTCTCTGCTTGAAGCAGAACCCACTGATGGGCGAGGGCTCACGCAGGTCAGAAGAACTGGGAATGAACACACCCCCGGGGTAGGACTCAACCAGTGACCGATTGGGCAAGATAAGTCTGGAGTACACACTCTACCCTGAGGTCAGCAAACTTCACACAGAGGACAGATAGTAAATATTTTAGGCTTTGTGGGCCATGTGGTCTCTCACAGCTACCCGATTCGGCTGCGGTCGTGGGCAAGCAGCCATACACTGTAAATAAATGAATCGGCCGACTGTATTCCAACAAAACTTTCTTTACAAGAACAGGTGGCGGGGCAGAATCAGGATGCAGCTTGCAAATCCCAGACGTATGCCATCTTTGAGTTACTCAGAGAAATTAAACGCTGTGGCCCCCACCGTGATAACAAACTTGATAATGGCCCCTTCATCAGGAACCTTCCCTTCCTGGCCTGTCCCCTTTCTCCTGTCTCACTACAGTCCCAGCCAGAGTCCGCTTCTGTGAGACCCAAACCAGGCAATTCATTAGGGCACTTTTGCTGCAAGTAACAGAGAGTTGGACTCACAGCGATTTGAACGACACAGGGTCTGTTAGACCCTTCCCAAAAAGCCCAGGTATACGTGGTCCAGACAGGTTCATGCTATAAAATCAGGGCATTAAGGATTTTCTTCTGCTCCTTACAGTTCATTGTCAAGAACAGAGAACATGCCCAATGCAAGCCCAGTCGCAGTTAAAGGGGAGTGGGATAAATATGCCTGGCTTAGGCGGGTTGAGACCCATGTCCTGGGAAATGGGGGAGGAGCCTATCTTCTCTTGGGGTACAGGCAACTGACACATGAACAAAATTAGGAAACTCTCAGCAAAGAAGAAAGCATAATGGCTGATGGGTAGGCAACCAACACATATCCAATAGTAGATGCTCAATAAACACTGTGTCACTATATGAAAGCGCAGGTCACTGAATTTCAACAATGGGTGTTGCCTTTCTAAAAGAATGATAAAGTAGAAAAGGTCAGGCTGGAACACAATGTCAATATCGAGTGACAATAATGATGTGGGACAACTATTTTACTGGTGGAAGTGCAGATTGCTACAATTGCCATGGGAAACTGGCTACATCGACTGCAATGACTGTATGCACACCCTGTAACCCAACAATTTCACTTGTGGCTGCCTATGTAACAGAAATCAGTGTCTAGATCCACCAAAGGGTTTAGGATAAGGTTTTTAGCAGCTTTCATCATAATGGCCATTAACTGAAAACAAACCAAAAGTCCATTCCATGGGGTTTGTCTCTACAATGGACTTTGACACAATTACAAAGGAAGGTAACAACATGAAGGTAACTACAGGTAACAACATGAGTGCATCTCAGAAAAATGTTGCAAAAGAGAAGCCACGCACAAAAATAGTACCTAAAGTATGAGTCTACTTATAGGCAGTTCAAGCATAGGCAAGCTCATTAAGTGAAAGAGGTCAGAGTAGCAGTTACCTTAGAGAGAGAGAGGGGGACTAAAATGGGGCACATGTGAACTTTCTGGGGTCCAAATGGTGGTTGCAGAGCTTCCTACATAAGTAAATATTTACAAGCTACATACTTGCTATTTGTACACCTTACTGTGTACACAAGTCACACTTCATTACAAGAGGCAAATAAAAAATAATCAGGGAATACAGTTAAGGTATGTTCTCTGACACAGTTTCATTCTCAGAAAGTGTTCTGTGTTTTTAAATCAAGACTTGGAAAACTTGAATGTCCTCACACCATATTTGTGTGCAGGTCCCCTAAATTCATCTTAACTCATTTCCCATTTGCCCTAAAAATAGTCACTGGTGGTGCTTGTTGCTGCAACGTTTACCCCGAGATAACTCACGGATGACAGTCCTAACTGTACCCCCCAAATTTTGCATTTTGCAATTTACCCCATGAAAAAATATTATTAAATACTGCTCATCATATACATTTATGTTACACTAGGATTAGAGACAAGTTCTATTTAGAAAAACTCCAAGAACAGTTTTTATATTTTATTTTTACATTGAAAACTGTGTGTATGTAAAAATAAATGATTGTGGCAGCAAGTTGCACTTTTTTTGTTTCCAAATGGGATAAAAGGTTAAAGCAAATCTTTCCCCTCTTTGATGTCACAATCTACCTTAAGCTCTCCTTGGGCATCAGCAGGACCCAGGCCGATTTTCACCATTGCCCGTTCTAGAATACATTGAGCTATAATGGATGGCTTGTTAGTCTCCGCTACAACGCTGAGGGTCTTGTGCCTTAAGATCTTTGTGTCCACAATACCTAGCACATAATAGTTACTCAGGAAATCATAAATAAACAAATGCTTGCCTTCTTAAAAAAAAATATGGCATCCTCAATATCTGAATGCCTAAATTCCTGGATTTGTCTACCAGGCAGCTTGGCCTTAAGAATTCCCTACTAGGGGAAGCCGGGATGGCTCAGTGGGTTAAGCGCTTGCTTTGTAGCCCCAGGGACCAAGGATTGAGTCCCAGCCCCGGCCCGTGCAGACCCATATGCTGAACTGGGGTGTGCTTTCCATGCGGGAGGCCCCCAGTTCACCTCTCGCCCTCACCCCCAGTTTGGCCCCTGGCTCACGGGGCGTGCCTCCCATGCAGGAGGCCCCCAGCCCAGTTCCCACCTTGTGCGGCCCCCACCCACCTGTGTGGATCAAAAACTGATGACGTGCAACTATGGAGACGGCTCTGGGCCCTCCCCCTTCTCTCTGTCTCTGTCAAAAACAATAAAATAAATCTTTATTTAAAAAAAAAAGAGAGAGAGAGAGCACTCCCTACCAGCCTGGCTGGAATTCCTCCGAACTGGGTTGAAGCACCCTTCCTTCCGCCTAGCCCGCATCCCTGACCACCTATCCCTGACCACCCGTGCACCCTCCTCATTTCCTCCCATAAATGTCCCACACAATTAATCCTGTTTTGCCTTCTGTTTCTCAGAGGAGCTGAACAGATATACCTACTATCTATAGACAACTGTTAATTTGTGTGTCTTTTCTTCTTTTTTCATTCCACGCACTTAATTTACGTGGTTGTCACTTTGCTTTCTTTTCCCCGCTTTCTATTGCAATATATGTGCCATCTTAGGTTGTTATGCTTCATGAAGGATCATACATAGTATCTCTTCCCCTGGCATTGCGCCTTCAAGGTCTTTCCAATTGTTTCCTAAATGCTCTGTGTGGGAGCTTTTAAGGTTCACTGGGCACAGACCCGTGCCCTGGGAGCTTCTCCATCCAGGGAAGCAGATTTCAGGGGATGCCTGGGCCCAAGGAAAAAGTTCTTCATCAGCAACCGGGAGATTTGGGTTCGGTCCTGCTTCTGCCACATCCTAGCTGCGTGACACCGAACCAGCCGCTTAGTCCCTCTGGGCTTCTGTTCCCACCCCAGTCGTAGAACAGAGAAAATACCAGAGGAGGCTCCTTTGTGACTATCAAAGTCACGTCATCATTTTCCAAAGATGGAGGTGACCAGGAGCAGGAGGGATGAGGAGAATGGGGAAACGTGGGTCAAAGGGGTACAGAACTGCAGTTACGTAGGACGAAAAAGTCCAGTAATCTCATACACAGGATGGAGGGGCCGCTGTTAATAATTTTCTACTGAACGCCGGAAGTTGGCTAAGAGAGTAGATTTCGGGTGCACTCGTGACATACACACAAAATGGTAACTATAGGCAGAGCTGATAGGCTAGTTAGCGTGACGGTCATAATCAGCTTCCTGTGTAGATGTATACCAAATCGTGTTGCACTCCTTAAATACATACAATTTTTATTAAAAATATACAGAAATAGGGGAAGCCGGGATGGCTCAGTGGGTTAAGCACTCACTTTGCAGCCCTGGGGACTGAGAATCAAATCTCGGCCCCGGCCCGTGTGGACCCATATGCTGAGCTGGGGAGCGCCCCCAGTTCAGTTCTCACCGGGGTGAGACCCCGGCCCAGTTCCTGCCCTGTGCAGCCCCGCACCCACCTGTGGAATGAAACTATGTGGACAAACCAATGATGTGCAACTATGAAGACTGTTCTGGGCCCTCTCCCTTCTCTCTGTCTCTGTATCTCTCTCTCTGTCAAAAACAATAAAAATAAATTAAAAAAAAAAAAATATATATATATATATATACAGAAATAAATGGAAACAGGGACCCCAAGAGCCGTCTCGCCACAGGAGGACACGAGATGTCAGCAGCCTGCCACTCAGATGACAGCTCTCAGCAGTGCTGGACCCGGCTGGCCTCTGACCTGGGACTGCCAGCCTCCAGGACTCTGGAGTTTGCAGCCCACCGGTCTGGGCGCTTTGTCACGGCAGCCTGCGTGGCCTCTACAGGAGGATCCAGGCAGGGAGACCATCGGGGCTTGTGTGTAGTCAGCCCACTTGGATCCACTCCCAGACAGCAAAGAAGCAGGCGGCGAAAAGCAAGAAACACACCCAGTGGGTAGGACGGAAGGGCTCTGAGGTGGGAGCTGCAGAGGACCCTGCCTCTCCAAAGCACCTCCCACAGTAAGACCGACCAGGGGCCCTGAAGAACTGCCCGGGGGCCTTCCGGAACCTGGGACCAGAGCTCCAAGCTGGCCCCATACGACCCTCAGAGCAGCCGCTGCTATGCCCCCGGGCACACAACCACCTTCTGGAGGCTGAGCCCCGGGCCGGGGAGGGGGTCGGCAGGGGCTGGGGGCTTTCTGAGCCCGGCCGGCCACTGCAATCTGGAGTCAGCACGGTGTCTGTTTGCAGCTCGGCTTCCTCACTTTCTGCCACATCCTTTAAGGACTCATTTGGAAAGAGCTGAAGCCATTCACATTCAAAATACCCATATTCAAAGCAACAGAACTAGTCGTTTTTGAAACGCAGTCAACAACCCTGCCACAAATGAATGGGGAAGTGCTGCCAATGTCCCTTCGGTCACTCCGACCAAGACTTCCGGGAATGTTCCCAGGGGGAAATACACTCAGGGCTCTAGCATCCAGTCAGGTACCGCCCTCAGCTCATCTTTCCCGGGAGCAGATCTACGGTGCCATTTCCCTTGGACCTTGCCCCTAAGACCCCACGTGCCCTCTCCCATCCCCCAATAGAAACACAGCCTTTCGAAGGAGAAGGCAAAGAACTAGTTAAAAATAACACATCCTCAGCATTTGCTCACCCTCTTCATCCTCACCCCCTCCCTGCCCCCCCAAAATCTCATTTATCATGTTGATTTTCTCATCTCGTCCGTCTGCACACCACACAATCGGGTAAATAAGTTCTGTGTTCAATCTTTCAATGGGGGTGATTCAATTGACTCAAGCCAATGTGAATATTTCCCCCTGGTTTCTATGACAACCTCTCAGCACATTCAGTCTTCATATAAATGACTTATGGCTTTTATGTTCTC
Organism: Craseonycteris thonglongyai; assembly: GCA_004027555.1. Classification (NCBI taxonomy): domain Eukaryota; kingdom Metazoa; phylum Chordata; class Mammalia; order Chiroptera; family Craseonycteridae; genus Craseonycteris; species Craseonycteris thonglongyai. The sequence continues at coordinate 83,157 of PVKE010001493.1, forward strand.
ATCCCCTAAGACAATGGGGACATTAACATAATGTGGTCACACCAAAAAAAAAAAAAAATATATATATATATATATATATATATATATATATATATATCTCAAAATAATCAAAATCCTCATATCCTCCCTAGAAATTCATAGATAGCATTCTGTGAAAAAGAACCAAAGAGAAATGAAGCCTTCATGTCTGACAACGCTGTTACCATTAGCGATTTCATTTCAGCTGCATTTAAATGAAGCCAGACCATAATGGGGTTTTAAGAAATGTATAGTAGAGAAGCAACATGAAGGGAAAAGAGATATAAAGGCAGGGACCCAAACTCAGCTTCAGGCCATATGTCCTCCCAACGTGGCCAACACACTCTTCCTCACTCCTTGCAATCCGGCCATGCTCGCGTTCCTGCCCCAGGACCTTTGCACAGGCTGTTCCCTAGATCTGCAGCATTCTTCTCCTGGGATTCCCCGCTTCTTTGCTTAGCTAATTCCTATGCATCCCACAAGTCTAAGCTTAGAAAAGTCGGGGAAGCCGGGATGGCTCAGCGGATTAAGCACTCGCTTTGCAGCCCCAGGGACCGAGGATCGAATTCCAGCCCTGGCCCATGTGGACCCATATGCTGAACTGGGGTGTGCTTCCCATGATGGAGGCCCCCAGTTTGGTTTGGGCCCTCCCGCCTTCTGTTTGGCCCCTGGTTCGAGGGGGCGTGCCTCCCATGTGGAAGGTCCTGCCCACCTGTGTGGAATGAAACCATGTCGAAAACTGATGTGCCGCTGTGGAGACGGCTCTGGGCCCTTTCCCTTCTCTCTGTCTCTGTCTCTGTCAAAAACAATGAAAAACAAATCTAAAAAAGAAAAGTCACTTGCTCGGTAAAGTCGTGCTTCACCATGTGTCCCCGCTAGGCAGCAGCCCCTGTGTAATATGAGTGTATCCTCCTGGGTCCTCCTATTGTTAGGTGGGCTTCCCCAGCAGCAGATCCTAAAAGAAGGGTCGAAGGCAAGTGGTTTATTTGGGAAGCAATCCCAGGAAATGGGAGAAGTGAGACAAGACAGGAGCAGGAGCCAGTCTGGGGTGTGCTGAGCAGGTTAACTGGGCAGGTGGAGTTGAGTCCCACTGGGAACTTCCGGGAGAGCACAGAGCAAGCCTCTTCTCGGAGGTGATGAAGGCAGGACAACTATGTCTAGTAGTTGCTGAGGCATCCTCTCCTGCGTGTGCACATCTCTGCACTCCCAGCCCGCCCCTCTAAGGGCTCCAGGAAAGCCTCAGGCATCCTTACAGGGGATGGTCATAGAAGTGGTGAGTGCCCAGGCATGTGTGCCAGGCATCATAGTGCCTGCCACACCCTCCAATGCAAACAACACAATTACTACTGGAAAGTGAAGAACAATGGGACAGGAAGACAGGAAGGTCACTTCAAAGCCAATAGGAATCCAAATGAAGACAGAGGAGAAAGGATAGACTCAAGAGATACCAAAGGTTTTGACTGAGCGACTGATTGGACATTGGAGTACACGTGTTAGTCAAAGAACTGGAAATTTTATGGAAGGAGGTATCTGGGGTCCCTCCTGCCATCCTAAAATCCTCCATCCCCTCTCTTGCTGGCCAGGGGCTCCCCTGGTAGAAGACGGTAAACCCAGGCAATTGCAGTTCCCAGGGCCAAGGAAGGTCAATGTTTTGTCCCAGGTGAAGGTGTGGCTGTTCCGAATGAACTCTCAGCCTCTGTTTGTTGAACCTAGAATCCTACATCTCTCCATTTCTTGACGGTTCCGATGAGGGATAGTAATTCAACTAACCATCAATAGGAAAACGCATCGTTAAACAGTGATATAAACATTCGATCATATTACGCAACCACTACAAAGGATGGCTGTTTGGGGTAGGTGCTCAGAACGATGAGGAACAAGCCACTAATAGCAAGCACGAATTATGCTTGTTGTTTACTCATTGCCTTCCCACCCTGGTAGGAAAGATCCACGGAGGCAATTTGCGTTGTTCCAGGCTGGGTCTTCAGCACCCAGGACAGTTCCCAGCACAAAACTACGCAGCAGCCAGCTGGGTAAAATCACCACGGCTGACACGCAATCAGACACCGTGCAGCCTGCCCGGGGTGGGGCAAGGGCTGGACTCCATGACACCCACACTCCCTGAGGTTCTAGATGCCCCAGGAGCTGCTAGGAGGAGCTCGGTAGTGCCCTAGAAGTAGCAGATGGAGCAAACTGTGACCAGTAAAACTCAGGAAGCAGGAGGGAGCTGGCAGATAAATGACTCACCTTTCCTCAGGACAGACTCCTGAGATGCAGTCATTCTGCAGGTCCCCTCCCGAGGTGCCCCATGCAAAGCCGTGTTTCTGCAAAGCTGTGGCCCCCACGCTGCATTTGCTTTCCTTCTCTGCCTCGTTTTCCTCTTTCCCTCCCTCCCACTTCCTTGGCATCACACAGCCCAGTAAAGCATCGGTGTTTACACTCTCTACCCAGCTCTGGGGCTGGGCTGAGAACACCCTCCCAACATCCGGGACTCTAGGAGTGGCTTCCAGGATGCTCAGAAGGGCACAAGCAGCTTCTGTGGCATGCCACGTGCTTTGGTGGCAACAGCCAGAAGCAGGGCTCCACGGGACACCCCCCCCCTTTCTCTCCATGTCACATCAGAGTCTCCCACGCGTCTTTCCGGCAGGGTCACTGGACTCCTGACACAGTGGCTCAGGGCTTTCAGACCAAGAGTTCTGAGAGGCTGGATGCAGAAACCACCCAACCGCTTACAGGCTGGGACCAGAGCCCGTGTGGTGGCTTCACTTCTACGGCCTTCTGTTCTATTAGCCGAAGCAGTCACGGGCCAGCATGGACACAGACCGCCACTGCTCAACGGTGGAGTGTCAGAAAATTTGTAGCCATCGGACAATCTCCAGACAGGGGCCCGCGAGGAGCTGGGAACCGGGGAGAAGTGAAGGCTGAAGCTTTCTGCTAGGAGGGACCCGTTCATCCCGTCCACATGACTTTCCAGCGGCACGTGCTATTTTTTTCACATTAAAAAAAAGAAATGTGGGGAGAGAGAGGAGGAAGGGGAGGCAGGACAATGTCAGCAGGCTGAATCCTCATCTTCTACGGCGGACAGTCCATAGACAATGTCTTCAATTGATAAATCGAGCAACAGCTGCGTAAGCATCTTATTGGGCGTTACAGAGATAAACCCCAGGAGCACTAAAAACAGAAACAACGTTTCAAGCAGTTGCCTCTGGGAACTAGGGACTCAGGGAGGGACAAGGGGAGGGACAAGGGGAGGGACAAGGGGAGGGAGGGGGCCAGGAGCTGCCACTTTCATTAGAAACTCTGCTCTTCTTCTCCTTTACTGTGTGTACATAGGACTTTGATAAAAAAAAATGTAAGAGGGAAAAAACATGTTTTAAAGTGGCGATGGTTATTTTTACAACCATGTAATTAAACCTCGGGAAATAAAAATCTGATTTAGCTAAGAGAAAAAAAAAGTAACAGGATGCATAGTTACAGAACAGTTGCATGTTTAATAAAAAAAGAAGAAAACATGGATGGGGAAGGGGAAAACTCTAAAGAAATATTACCTACCAAATGGTAGTGGGTGGGCTTCTCTCCTATGCTTCCCAAATTTTCAGCAATGTGATTCTCTTATTTACATACTGAAATAAATTCATTACTTTAAACAAATGAACTGAGCCGTGGTTAAAGACAAATGCCAGAAGAGTCTCTGAAGAACTCCCCACGTCTACACTAGAGCCTTGTTTGAATTCCCAGGTCCTCCCAGGTAGGGGAGTAGTTCTAGGGGAGGTGGGGATCATTCCCAGATTCCAGGGGACTCTAGCCAGACAGGCCTGTGGACTCAGTTATAAAACCTTCCCAGGGGGAAGCTGGGATGGCTCGGCGGGTTGAGTGTTCTCTTTGCAGCCCCAGAGACCCAGGATAAAATCCCGGCCCCGGCCCATGTGGACCCACATGCTGAACTGGGGTGTGCCCCCAGTTCAGTTCTTGCCGGGGCCTATGCGGGAGGCTCCCAGCCCAGTTCCTGCCCTGCGCAGCCCCGTGCCCACCTGTGGAGTGAAACTATATGGAAAACTAATGCTGTCAGCTATGGAGACTGCTCTGGGCCCTCCCCCTTCTCTCTGTCTCTCTGTGTGTCAAAAAAAAACAATAAAATAAAATAAAATAAACCTTCTCAGAAAGAATGGAGTCCATGTGGTTTTAGTTCAACTGAACAATGACTTTTGTAGGCCTCCAATGTATTCAGTTCTGAATCTGAAATGCTCAGTCATTGCACAAACATGTATTGAGTACGTGCTATGTACCAAACAAAATGCTAGGGCCTGTGTTACAATAATAAAGGAGATCGGTAAAACCTCCGTCCCACTGGAGGGCGACAGGCAAGTGACTAGGCAATTGCAATGTACTCCCATAGAGGCTCTGAAAGGGGAAGTACAAGTGGGAGCAGCAGATCATCTGGAGGGCTTCCTGGAAGAAGCCAGAGGTAAGCTCGGTCTCAAAGAATAGGTCAGCATGTGTCAGGTCGCAGGGGAAGGAGTGTTTCCAGCACACAGAATACAATATGCACAAGGATTCAAGGAACCGAGATGTTTCCTCCAAGAAGATGCCCGATGATCCGAAGAGTCTGTCCCAAAAGGACCACTTGTTTGGAGACTGAGGCTGCGCTCTCTCCTTGGGGACCCTGGCCCTGCCATTTATAAGCTGCGTGACCTCAGCCAAGGAACTCACCTCCCTGTGGCCCAGGCTCCGTGTCTAGTGTGTCACTGTGTTTGGGCGGCTAGGAGGACAATAGACCGTGATGAACTGGGCAGCTGATGAACAACAGACATGGATTTCTTGCAGCTACAGAGCCCGGAAAGTCGGGGATGGAGGTGCCACAGATTCAGTGTCTGGTGCGAGCTCTCTTCTTGGTTCACAGACGGCAGCTGAAGGGACAAGGGAGCTTTCTGGTGTCTCTTCTATAAGGACCTTAATCTCAGCCTGAGGGCTGCATCCTCAGGATCTAATCACCTCCCAAGGGGCCCTACCTCCTACATCAACCTTGGCGGGTGGCATTCCACATGGATGCAGGTCTTCGCTGCGGGCTGTTTCCCTTCCCCGTCCTCCTTCCCTCACTTTCCTCTTCCCAAGGGTCCTCCCACAATTAACTGCACCCACCGAGCCTGCCTCAGGCCCAGGGGTTTCCAGCCTCAGCCCTGTAACTGGTAGGAATTCAGACCTGAGTTCCTGTGGCCCCGCATGTGAGGGCCCCCGACCACACCCTGCCCACTTCCGGGTTGGCATCGCGGGATCCAGGAACAGTCATGATGCCCGCCCCATGCCGGGCACGGAGCCCCCTTCTGGGGAAACAAAGGTGAACCAGATACCAGTTCAGACCTAGACGGGCTGTCAAACAGGAGGACAGAAAGGAACACAGAAAATTCTAGTGCACACTGTTGTATTCGGAGCCAGGGGCTGCTGCATACAGTGTACCAGTGGGCTTTGGAATCAGGCCCAGCTTCACCCCTGCAAGCTCTGTAGCCTCAGTTTCCCCATCTGTATAGTGGAGATCAGAGGGTTCATCTCACAAGGTCGATTCTGTAGCTGGCACTGTGTCTCGCTTCTACCAGGGCCTTGGTGTGTGTCCATAACCCTCTCTCTTGTTCCAGCTTACCTCGTCTAGGAAAGGCAGAGCCGAGAGCCTTCTCTTTTACCAAAATCAAAGAGCGTCTACAAAGGAGAAGCAGCCCCACACCCCATCTAACTTATTCAATGCAGGAGACTAGCCCAGCTGAAATTATTCAGAATCGACCTTGAGATGAGGAACAAATTGGCTACAGCAGCCAGCCATTGGCAAACGCAATCTCAATGCCCTGGGCGGCATTAGAGCCTTCCACGTGGACAGCAAGAGTCAATGTGCATCTTGGAAAATTCTGAAAAAAAAAAAAAAAAAGAAAGGTCACCCCATTTGTTGGCAGAATGGATTTTCTTGAGACCATTACAAACACACTGAGCTCCCTGACAGCTCCCGGAGGGTTTCGGGGTGAAGAACCCCACCCAGCCACAGCTCACCAATATCCAAGCCTACGGTCTGTGGGCATCGGACGGGTCTCCCTTCGCCCGTTCCCTTGTTGAAACTTCTCAGCCAGCCTGGGAGGCCCGGATGAGCGGGGAGGACTGGATTGGGGCCCAGCCCTGTGTTCCACGGGTCTCAACGAGGCAGGGAAGCCACGATGGCACAAATCAGTGAAATGGGTCCCAACATTTCTGTAGGGAGGGAGTCTTGGGCCAAAGTAGGAAGACTGTACCCCAAGGCCGAGTCCAGAAGTAAAGAGTGGGATCGTACATAACAGGGGGAGAGACTGGGTCAGAGTAGCAGAGGCTGGGAACCGGCAGGGGACAGGCTAGGATCATAGCCTGGTGCAGCATGACGTGGGCTGGCTGATATTCTGTTGTCATAGGAATAGGATTAATATGAGTCACAATAGCTCATCGCTATTGGAACTGTGCTAAACTGCTACACGCATCTTCTTCCTTCATCTTCGCGGGCTCGACGCACCAGGTACCGCTTCCAACCCTATTTCACAGAAAAGAAGACGGAGGCTCTGAAAGGCCCCTCCAAGGTCACGCAGGTCATCGTGAAAGCCCAGGCGATCTGGTGGCAGGACTCACGACCCCGTCTCTGTCACTGCAACACAGGGAAGAGGTCAAGCTTGAGTTCGCTTCACTCAAATAAACAGCAAAGTTCATGCTGAACAGAAGCTGGCCATTGGGAACCCATGTTTCCAACAAGCAACTTAACGCCCAGGAACAGTGAGGAGTACAATAGAACTCTTCACGGATGCTGGGCTCATGGGAGCCAAAAATGTATATGATGAAAATACAATCTATTGGTGTACGTTATTATCCGGTAAATATTTACCTGTCCCATTCCTGCCACCCCAGGAGGAATGGAACAGCCTGCCCCATTAAGGTTGAGTTTGCTTTGGCCACTGAAACATGGGCGAAGGTGACAATGTACCAGCTTCCAGCGTGGGCTGCAAAAAGCTCCACTGTTTCCACCCGCTGGTCCGGAAGCTGCCGGCTTTCCCCAGGAAGCCATTGCTTCTCCAAGTCAGAGCCTCCGAAGAAGACGTAGGATCAGACCTGCACACAGTTTACGCCTGAAGCGGTCTCCCCAGCCAATCCAGGGACCTATGCACCAGAAATAAATGCTTGTTTGTATAACCCACTGAGTTTTCATTGTTGCTTTGTTACACAGCCATGGTGACTGATACACTTACACACAGATACGTGGACCCACTGTGCATATACGTATTATGTAGGATACACATCTGAGGATGTGCTTAGAGATGCAGATGTACACACACTAAAAGTGTATTTCCGCATATGGAAGACAGTAGAGGGTGATGATATAGGATTTTGGGGGGCGGGGGGATATTTGCCTTCTTGCTCTGACACCGGCCATGTGTTTGGGGAAAAGTTATTTGACCTCTCTGAGTACATTTTCTCCTTTTTACCATGAACATACAACCTGTGCGTGTCTCATAGGGTTATCATGACATTGAAGTGAAATAATACACATCATGGACTGAGCACAGAGCCTGACACATGGACTCATCCATCTAGTCACTCAACAAGTCCTTTTTGCCAGGCCCTTTTCGGGGTTTGGGGCGTACAGTCACGAGCTATGGAAAAAAGAAAAAGCGGACCAGCGCCAGGAGAACTAGTAGCCAGGGAAGAGGAGGGAAGCCTTCCCCATGAAGCGCTCGCACATCCTAAGGGCTCAATAAAGGCGGCTGTGTGTAGGCTCAGAAGGACTGGCGAGCAAGGGGGAGGCGCACAGCTGTGGGCCACAGGAGAGCCAGCCTGTCTACACCCCGGCAGATCTCAGACGCCTGGGCACGCCGCAGCCGCCAGTCCAGGCCTTTCACGGTGGAGGCACAGCCTTGGGCGCTTTTGAACCTAACACCCACGTCCTGCCACCTGAGCCACTCGTACAGAAGGACTGAGGACAGGCAGGCCAGCTGCTGCTCTGAGCCACACGGCAGAACCGCTGATGGTACCAACCATGCGCCGCTAGGGGGAGCGAGCGAGGTCACCTGAACGGGAAGCTTCACGCAGGTGTTGGGGAACCAGAGATGCTGCAGGGACCCCAGGGTGCAGAAACACCCAAGTCTTTGCCCACACACTTCATGTGCTGCCCTTGGAGCCACCTCCTGCTTCTTGGCCCTAATTGGCATGTTCTTCCATCTCAGGAAGAACCGCGAGAGACACTGCACAGCGTTGAAGGTGTGGCCTTGGGCGTAAGACCACCTGGGCCTGCGTCCTGGTTGCATCACACTCAGGCCAGCTCCTTGGGTAGCCCTCCATTGTGAGGATGACATGGGATAAGCTGAGGACACACTATATGTAAAGCACCTCACAAGAAAAGTACTTAGCACAGTACCGGGAACCAGGTAACTGCCCACAGCCGTGGCTCTGATTGTAGACTCATTTTGCGAGTGAGGTCACTGGGGCCCAGACAGGTTAAAAAATCCCGGGAGAAGTGACTATTGATCTGCCCAGAGGCTTGCCGACTTAACATGGGGGCCTATCAGAACAATAGTTTCAGGACAGGGACACAGTTGGCCTGGAGCACCATGGATGATACGGTCACTGTAGGTGACCTTGGGGCTGGGGTTCGGTCCTTGTATCAACAGCAATCAGCACACAGTATGAAGTCACCGATGGAATGCGGAGATGGATCGGGTCACAAGCCCAGAGGCTTACCGCATCTGGGTAGCATGAGGGTGGCCACCTGCCCCAGCGTGAGCACTGAGAGCCACACCCCCTGGGATACCGCTCGGCGCTGGCAACACGGGACAGCTGGTCACCCTGGTCGTAGCATAACTGAGTGAAGGAGTTCAAAGCTGTGTCATCCCGGTTTGTCTGGCTTTCCCGTTTCTGAGAAGCCATCGTGTGTAATGATTGAGTGCAAGGACCCTGAAGACAGCCTCACTGGGTTCTGTCCCTTCTCCCTCCACAGCTCACCAGCTGCGGGGCCCTGGGAAGGGCGACCCAACCTAGCTGTGCCTGTTTCCTCACCTGCAGCTAACAGAGCTCCAACCTCAAGGGCAGAGTTTCTCAACCCCAACCCCGCCGACACTTTGGACCCAGTCGCTCTTTGCTGTGGGGCTGTCCTGTGCACTGCAGGACGTTTAGCAGTGACCTTGACCTCTACGCTCTAGATACCATCAGCACATATGCCACCCCCTCCCCAAGCCGTGGCAATCGAAAATATCTCTGACATGGCCACATGTCTCCTGGGGGTAAAACTGTCCCTGGTTGAGAACCGCTTGTCCAGGCAGCGCTGTGTGGGTCCGCGGGGTGAGCATGCATCAGAATCTTTGGAGAGTCTGTTTCTACAGGGACAAACAGACTGGAGCCTTAGCAATAAAGCAGAAAGGTGACGAGCCAAGAGACAAGCAAGCAGGACATCAGCGGGGCCACAGGCCGTGCAAACAAGCCACTGCAGTGTGAGAGCAACTGTGCAAACGGAGCCCGGCCTGACAGCAACTCTGTCACATAAGCCGGACTTTCATTTCGCCCCAAGTACAAAACGCCGAGTGAATTTATGCACCACACCAGCATAAACAGCAAGCACCTCTCTTGTTGGGCAGATTCCTTTCTCTCGAATGTGTACATATTCTTGTAAAGGGCATTCGTCCATCCAATATTGAAGGCTTACCCTGTACCAGGCATTCGGTGGGGACAAAAATAGACCAAAGTGCCTGCCCTGGTGGAGCATTAGACACATGGGGCTGGTTTGTGTGTGATGCGTTCTTCACTGATCACTGTCACGCTGTAGAGCTGGTTTCTGTTCCTTACGTTTTCCCCTCTGCACTTGGTTCTTAAGATCTAGCCAGGGGCAGCCGGAATGGCTCAGTGGGTTAAGTGCTCGTTTTGCAGCCTGGGGACAGAGGATCAAATCCCCTGTGCAGACCCACATGCTGAACTGGGGTGTACCCAAATTCAGTTCTCACTGGAGTGTGTCTCCCACGGGGGAGGCCCCTGGCCAGTTCCTGCCCTGCGCAGCCCCACGCCCACCTGTGGAGTGAAACCTATGTAGAGAACTGATGATGTGCAACTCTGGAGACTGCTCTGGGCCCTCCCCCTTCTCCGTCAGCTGTATTTACGCATCCACCATGTTCTCCTTCGCCATTCCCCCTCGGATGGGTACCTCGATTGCTTCCAATTCCCCGCTACCACAAGCCCACCTCCTTGGGCATCCTGGCGTGAAACTTGCTCCGCGGTATAAACCCGGGTGCGGAATTGCTGCGTCTTGGGTCAATGCCACTCAAGTGCAGGTGACTCACACAGGGATCTTGTCAGAGGGCAGCTTCTGACTCAGAAGGCTCTAGAATGAGACAGAATCTCCATTTCTAACAAGCTCCCAGGTGCCTCTGAGGCTGCCTGTCTGGACCTCAGAAGATACGCAGCTTCATTTGCTTTAGTGCCACGTCTCCCTTCAGAACAGCTGCACCTGTGGTCACTCCGAGCACTTGCCCTTACAAGGGGCCACACCCCACTGGACTTGCCTGCATGGTGTAGATTTGAGGCCCCCCACACACACACACAACAGTCACCAATAACCAAAATCATTATGTCCCACCATCAGCGAATACACGCGACCATTGGCCTTACGCTACCCTTGGTTTCTAAGGATATCACGAAATCCAAGCCCCCGCGTGATGGCGTGCAGTGGCCTAGGGAGGCAGCCACCCCTGGGCTTCACAAAGGGGGAAACGGACCCCCAGAGATGGGCAAGAAATCCCGGAAATGTTTGACAGAGCCTGGCTTAGAAACCCGTCTCTGGGCATCGTGTTTCTCTACAAAGCCCGGAATTCTGTCCGTCGTTTCCAGGAGTTAGTTCGCTCTACTGGTCTTTTCTCCATCTCGCCCAGCCAGCATCACCCTCTTCATCTCATACGCTCTCCCCCACCCACCCTGCTTTTTTCTTCTTGCTAGAACCACCCACTTTGTGGCCAAGTGTTGACTTCAAATGATAGATGAAATGACTGACATTGGCACTCTTCACAGCACAAGAGAGAATTCTGGCCACAGCCCAGTCTGAGGCGTCTCCTCCACATGCCCCGCCTCACTCCTGGGCAACAATGGTCCCCCTGCAGCCCTCCCCCCCACCCCCTCCACCCCAACATGCATCTCCCCCGATTCATTTCTCGTGCTTCTGAGCTCTGCCTTTGCAAAGTGGAGTATGTTTCTGTAGCTGTTTCTCATACCTCCCTGGCCCTCATGAATATTTCATATGCCATCGTGATTTGCTCGCTCAACCTTAGAGGCACACCAACTTTATCTTATTTATCTTCCAGTGCTGCTTCCAATCCTGGCATGGACTCCACAGCATCCTTGGAGAGTTTGTTTGGGCTGTTTTTCTTCCCCAGGCTGTTGCTGCAGTGTATGTAAATCACAGCGAAGTGGCCTCCCATCTGGGCACCGGCCCCTGGCCCCAGACACCCAGCCAGTGCCAACGCCCTGACAGTTCTCCTCCTGGCCAGGTGCACTGGCCTCCTAATGGGTCCCTATGTGGCATAAATCTCCCTAATTTCCAGCTCAAAGTCCCCTTGGAAGCACAAAACTAAGTCCCGTGTGACCTTGGGCGTGTCATCTCACCACGCAGAGGCCACGCTTCCCTCTCTACAGCAAGGCGGGTATAGACCTATGACCCTAGGTCATTCCAGCCCTAAAACTCCATGTGATGTAATGGAACAAAGCTCTTTCGCTAACTAGCAGAGCGACCCTTAAGTAGCTGTGCCTACCACTAACTAGCAGTGCCACCCTTAACTAGCTGTGCCTACCACTAACTAGCAGTGCCACCCTTAACTAGCTGTGCCTATCCCAACTAGCAGTGCCACCCTTAACTAGCTGTGCCTACCACTAACTAGCAGTGCCACCCTTAACTAGCTGTGCCTACCACTAACTAGCAGTGTCACCCTTAACTAGCTGTGCCTACCACTAACTAGCAGTGTCACCCTTAACATGTTGCATGCGGCGGGGTTTAAAACCCTCCTACCCCTCTGTTCCGGCAGGTATTTAAATGAGACCACGTTGAAATGAACTCATCTCTTTTTAAAATGCTATTGCTTCCATATTATTTATAACTTTTCAATGAAATTGTTTGTACTTACTCACATAAATTTATCCATGGATAATATTTGCTCGTTATATATCAACCAAACCTCATTAATTAAATAAATCTTGCAAAAAATAAAAGGTCAAGTGTAAAAACGAGAATTCTCGTTACCCGTCCTTAACGCACGGCTCAGAAAAAACGAAGATTCTCGTGATCCGTACGCAATGTGTTAACTAGCTGTGCCTACCCTTAACTAGCAGTGTGGCCCTTAACTAGCTGTGCCTACTGCTAACTAGCAGTGCAAGCTTTAACTAGCTGTGCCTACCACTAACTAGCGGTGCGAGCCTTAACTAGCTGTGCCTACCCTAACTAGCAGTGCGACCCTTAACTAGCTGTGCCTACCCCAACTAGCAGTGCCACCCTTAACTAGCTGTGCCTACCCCAACTAGCAGTGCCACCCTTAACTAGCTGTGCCTAGCACTAACTAGCAGTGTGACCCTTAACTAGCTGTGCCTACCCCAACTAGCAGTGCCACCCTTAACTAACTGTGCCTAGCGCTAACCAGCAGTGCCACCCTTAACTAGCTGTGCCTACCCCAACTAGCAGTGCGAGCCTTAACTAGCTGTGCCTCCTTAAGATGCGAATCCCCAGGGTCTGAGTGTTGGATTGTCATCGTCCCGCCAGGTCCAGGAGGGCTGTCCGTGAAAGGGGCATGCTGCAGGGCAGGCGAGGCGACAGCGTGGCCTGGGATGAGTTCAGCCAGCGGGAGCAGCTGCCCTGCTTATTGTGCCTGCCAGGCACTGCGCCACATGCTCACAATTAGCTCATGGGGCACCCTCCCAGAATTCCTCGCTAGAGATGAATGCTACTACGAGTATTTTGTAGAGGGAGGGAAGGTTTAGGGCAGTAGACCTCAGACTTTAGAGTGCACCTCAGAGAGTCTCTGCAATCCCGCCCCCTCGGGGTTTCTGACTCGCTGAGTCTAGGATAACGCCTGAGGATTTGTATTTCTAATCAGCCCCCAGCTGCTGCTGCTGTTACTGTGGAACCAATCTTCACAATTTGAGAGCCAGGCACTAGCCCAGCAAGGCAGGCACAAGCAGTAAAAGCCAAGTTAGTGACTTTTCAAGAAGCACGAATGCTTCTTGAGAAAGGTAGTGCCAAGTAGTTGGCACGTCTCCATCTCTGCAACGAGAAACCCCCCACCTCCAAGTCCAGAGACGCTTTTCCCCAGGAGATGGCATTCTCTGATCTGCCCAAGCTATGTGAGTGACACCCCTACCCCTTGAGTCACCCACACAGACTGAGCATAAAGAAGGGGAGGTTCCCCCAAAGAAAAATGGGGTGCTGGTCTAAGGTAAAGAGGCATGGAGCATGAACAAGTAAAATCAACAGAGAATCACTAGGTAGAGGTCCTTCCACCCCCCCCGCCCAGAATATGAACTGAGTACTCAAGTTACCCCCAGACACCAGGAGGAAGGATTCAACCGTGCCCTCTAGCTAGAGCCCTTGGGGGAGGGGGGGGTCCACGCTCTGTCTCTGTAGGCAATGGCCTTGGGGATGTAGACCACCAAGCAATTTTGGTGTGATGGCCTGAATCATAAAATAAATAGCTAATGGACTATAACACTTGGAGAAGTAGCCCCTGCCCTGATAAAGTCCATCCTTGAGAGTAGAGGCCAGAGAGGCTGCCAAACATCCTACAGGACACAAGTCAGACCCCCCAAAAAAGCATCCACTGACCCGAAATATCAATAAGGTAGAGACACCCTCCGTGAGGGCCATCATTGAGCTTATCATCCAAACCAGAACACTTCTGAGGCAGGCAGAACCAGGAACACAAGCACATCGGGGACTGTCCCAGTAAAGCAGGCCTATGGTCACCTCGCCCCCAGCACACTGTCCAAAGAGTAGTGAAGCCACCATCACAGGAGGCTGAGAAGCAAGGGCTACATTGCGCCCCCCGTTTGGCAGTTACAGGACCACAGAGGTGCACCCCACACACAAGGCTAATTTTTACCCCTTCTGCCCCCTCCCACCCCTGGTGCCATGGACCGTCCCTGCCATCTGCTTCTACACAAGGTCAACGGCATCTACTAGGATGCACAGACCAGTCTAGGAGTACGTGGAGTTGACCGAGGGCTGCTTCAAGAAGTTGTCTCAGGCGTGGCCCGTACTGCAGTGACAGTGGTGGCCTGCCTTGCTTAACAGAAGGAATCCCACCCCAATTAAGCTGCGGGAACCCAGACGGGAGGGAGGCAGAGGAGAGGGGGAGTCAGGAGCTCCTGCCTCTTTCCCTTTTCATCTCAGAAGAGCCCATTTCAGACCTGCCTCGGCTCATAAAAGAAATGAACTGATTCTCTTGGCCTTGCTCAGAGTGGACACAGGTGCTGTATGGGGACATCCATTGCAGGTACTTCCAGAGCGAAGAAACCATCCCCTTGAAATGACTCTGGTTTCAGGACCCGGCCAAAAGCATTTACCAGAAGCTTGAGAAGCAGCTGCCCCAGAATTCTCAGGGCTCTAACTTTGGCTGGCAAGTTCGCAAAATGGTTCTCATAACTCAAGTGAGCCCCAGGTTAAGGGTAGAACTGGCCCGAGATAAACATCCAAACAGAATTCAGGGTTGGCATCTGCCCACCCCCTTTTCATATTAATAACCATTAATATGAGTCCTGTATGTGCCAGGTATAATCCCTGGGCCTAGTTTGTGGTGGATACACCGAAGGTGTATCTTATACAATCTCTTCCCCTTGAGTGTGGACGGAACCTGTGATGTGCTTCTAAACAAGAGAATATGGCAACGTGCTGGGTGTCACTCCCTTGGTTGTGTTTCACTAGGTAAGACTCCATGTCCGCAGACTGGAGGGGACTCCCCAGCTGGCTATGACAAAGTAAGTTCCCATGTGAGGGGACCACATGGCAAGGCAGTGCGCATGTGCTACTTTAAGCTGAAAAGTTTGTGGTAATTTTTACGCAGCAATAGAAAACTAATATGCCATTTTTCACATGAGGAAACCAAGACAGAGAACACTGTGGCTAGAATACAGGGAACTGAGTGTGAGGCCACCTAGCTCCACCCTGCCACCACACACGTTTAATACAGGAAACAGAAAAAGCAATCTGTATCTGGCAAAGAAAGATCCAGCCTGCAAACCACGAGGCTTAGTGTTCTGCTCCCAGCCCTGCTCGGCGTTGGCTGAGCACATCAGTGCACTGCTCTCCAAGTACATTTTATCTTCTGTGAAATGGCACCGCACCAAACCCACAGACCTGATGATGATGAAGGTGATGACGGTGATGATGATGGTGGTGATGATGGTGATTATGGTGATGATGGTGATGGTGATGATGATGGTGGTGATGGTGATGATGATGGTGATGGTGATGATGGTGATGATGGTGATGATGATGATGGTGATGATGGTGATGATGGTGATAATGATGGTGATGATGATGATGATGGTGATGATGGTGGTGATGATGGTGGTGATAGTGATGAAGGTGATGATGGTGATGATGATGATGGTGGTGATGGTGATGAAGGTGATGGTGATGATGATGATGATGATGGTGATGATGATGATGATGGTGGTGATGGTGATGATGGTGGTGATGATGATG